>CAUYTI010133979.1:0-25916 GCA_963575145.1 Galago senegalensis | reverse complement strand
GGTTATTTGTCCCAATTGCAGGGTCTTGTTCTCATGATCCAGATGGCAACCCTGTGTCCTAGGAACTAAAAAAGATATAGTCAGGTCCTGTTCGTGATAATCTGAGACATTAACAATAGGTCTCCCTCTTCTCTTTAATATCCAAGACCCTGAAGTTAACTCAAGAAATTAAAAGGACAATCAGATCAGCATGTGTACAATGTCAATGGCTAACTTCTCCCAGGTGCCGATCATCATTTAAAAGTATACATGGAAGGAAAATGCTTACTCAAACTTCAACAAAATTCTTCCAACTCACACACTTAACAAAGGACACTGCTAAGAAATGAAGGTGATGAGAAGGTGGGCATCTATGGAAGTTCTGGCAAGGAATCAATCTGAGCTCACCATCACCCCCAGTATGCATCTCATACCAGGCTCAATTCTACTGACAGCAAATTCCCAGGCCCCACTGTGGCTGCCTCGTGAGCCTGGCCCCAGGGGCATGGGGACTAGGACACACACAGATGCCCAGGCTTTCATCCACACCTCTCCCTCTTCAGCCGGAAGGAGCCAGGGGAGCATACAGGTGCTCTTTCCTTCAGGAGCACCCAGGTATAAGTGAGTTCTGTGTGGTTCCTGTAACTCCTGCCCAGTAACTCCAAATTACACTTGATGCAACAGGAGAAGCTATGAATGGTTTGAAAGTAAAGCACATAGCTTTGACGATTATAATCTGAGCAAAAGCCACTCACATCACCCAGGACATAAAATCCTCTTAACAGCATTTTAAACCACTGACACCAGTGTTGTAACACACCACTTCTGTCCAGAGAGGACACATTTCCCTCCTGGTGGAAACAGACACCCCCTTGGCAACAAGACCCATACCGACCAGCAGTCACTATTCAGTTCATTTGGCATCTGGTGTAACATGGTAAGCGTGCCTCAGAGACAGAGCCGACTAGGCACTATGTGTATGAGACAGTATCATACAACCAGCCAGAAATAACAAAACAGTCTGTGCAACCTGAAGTGTATTTGGGGAAAAAAGGACCACATGAAATGTGGTGCAGGGACAATCACTGTACTAAACTGCCCTTGCAAGAGGGCACTGTTCATAGAGTGCAAGACAGAAAACGGAGTCATTAGGAGTTATAAAATGTGAAATATGTGAATATGTGAAATACATACTTCATAATACTGGAAATAAGAGTATTGGACGGAAAGGGAAGACTATGGGTTTTCACGAGATTCATATGTTTGGGGGCTCAAAACTCAAATGTTCTAAGGTTCTCTGTCACATGTGGGTCAGAAACAAGAACAAAGCTGGGGGCCTGGCCAAGCTGAGTGGAACTCTGAGCATATCTCTCGCATCCCTGGGCCTCACTTCCGTGTGTCTGTCCCAGCACTCAGTGGACAGTCACAAGGCTCTGTCTGGCACAGGACAGGTGCTTGGAGCAACAGAAGAGCATCCTCCACCCAGCCCAATCCTCAGAGGGCCAGAAATGGAAAATGTCCTAATTATGGCTCTCCTTCTATTTCCCTCACATTCTTTTACTGTCACTCTCACAACCAGTAGAAAAATAGGCTCCAAGTAGGCTTAGGCTGCAATAAAAACACCCAAAGCCGACACAAAGCCACGTCTCTGAATAAAGCAAATCTACTTCCATACACTTGTTTGTTATTGTTCTGCCTTCTTCGAGTGTTAAAGGATAAAGCCCTAAAACTTTGAGATGCAAAGCAATTCCTAATTTGAGATGCTTTCCAAAATCCTACTACCAAGACCTACCAAAATAACATGAGAATAAGCAGCTAGGGTTAGGCAGGTTTCTGAAGCATCCTTTCCCAAAGTAGGGCTATCCCCTATCATCCTGAATGGATGGGGCTTGTGGAATTCAGAGGGCAGGTCTGGGGCTCTCATATCACTGCCTCAGGGAAGCTACCCAGGACCTAACCAGCCCAGCTTGGGCCTGAGCTTTGAAGGTCTGAAGTTAAACAAAAGCTGCAGTTTTTCTTGCCATGATCACCCATTTATTTACACATAACTATATTACTGGCACAACACAAAAATCAATTATCCCTAAAGTTGCTACACTCAACTCTAAAAAGAAAATGCCTTTCAAAATAGGTATATTCAAATAAGGTATTCTAAGAGTTGCATTAGGAATGAGCTCATGCCCATAAGGAGTTCGTGTTCACCTAAACAGCACAGTGCAAACCCTCCTCTGAGATAGTTATATAGATCAGTTACAATTAAGACATCACTACTTTCAAAGGAAGTATTACAACTTTGATTAAAAACACATGTCACAAATGGAAATGCCCTGCAGATCCTATCATTGCCCATGGGGTTATCAGAAGCTGTGCACATCAAGATCTTGAGGCCCCTAGAAGACCCAGAAGAGAGAGCCTAAGGCCATGCAGGTGGCCACCCCAGCCAGCATGCCCAGTGCCAAATTACTGTCATTGTCTCAATACCGCTCACAGATGACTTGGTTGGTAGGGTGCTGTCGGTAACGTCCTGCATATGGGTGCTGGTAGGGCTTAGCATACACTTGCCCATTTGCAGCATAGGCAACTTGAGTTCCTGGTGGGTATGCACCACTATATGGACCATAGCCATATGCTTCAGTTGTTGGTATGGCATATGCTGTGTACAGAGGAGGGGAAGAAACCACAGCTGTCTCATCAGTCATGACCGCAGAGCCCACATACGCTGTGTTTGTCCTGGAATCCTGGAGTGTGAATTTCCATGCCAAACAATCATCTGTACTTTCTGCACAAAGACTGATAGTTTTCCCATCTTGGCAAACAATCTGCAGCAGACAGTCTTTTGACTTTCTTTCTGGAGGCTGAATATACTGACATTCATGCCCCATGTGAATGTTGATGCAATCCACTGGCATGTGGACCTTGTCCTCGATACTCTGACGGGTCTGATCATCATAATAGATCAGGTGACCACCCAACCACAGATCAAACCAATTCTTCTTCCAGCGTTTCAAAATGGTACTCCGTAGCAGCAACCATCCACTCTTCACAAACGCCATCTCTTCACCTGAGAACGCTCCTAAAGTAGCGCATGAACCAGGGCCGAATATAACTTTTTAAGTTAAGATTTGTTTTATATCTCCATCACCCTATCTCTAATACTACCAACTCCAAGATATGAAGCTGAGTAAGAATGACAACGTAAGAGTGTCCGCTTAAAAGCATACACAAGATGAAGATGGCCAGATATGACCCTTTGCAAGATGGCTGGATATGCATGAATTACCCCTTCATGGCCCCTATCCCTTTCTAAAAAGCCCACATTTTTACCTACCTTACTGCCAGGTTTGGGACCCCTCTTCTTTGGGAATTTCAAAGGTTCAGCTGACTTGGATGGGGCAGAGATGGGGTGGGGAATTAGGGTCTTGGGTGTCCGGCCCCGTTTCCTTGCTGGTTTTCGCCCCCTCTGCCCTGCTTGATGCTCCAAGAGAGTTTTGGTGCTGCTGTGGATGCTGGGCTTCTCAGTGTTGACATCAGACACAGGATAGGGATTCTTTGGAATCACAACTGCAAGAAAAAGACCCATTCTATCATCTTCTCCTCCCTTGCACCTTCATCCCAGCCAAAAAAGCAAAAACGGATTTGCCATTTTTGCTTAGGTAGTTTTGTTCCAAGAAGCTAGTTTCCTGGCACTTGACCTAAATGTTTAGAAAATCTTACAAGAAAATTGAATTTAAGTGGGCAGGAAATAGAAGTTTTAAATTATTTCCAGCAGATGGAGAAAAAACACTAAATTTTTCTCCCCAAGCTTTCTTAGATAAGTATTGCGACCAAGTCAGAATTGGAACATATAAACAGAACCACATGCTTAAAGTTGGAATGGCTCTTAGAAGCGTATAATCC
Organism: Galago senegalensis; assembly: GCA_963575145.1. NCBI lineage: Eukaryota > Metazoa > Chordata > Mammalia > Primates > Galagidae > Galago > Galago senegalensis. The sequence goes on along the minus strand of CAUYTI010133979.1, from coordinate 22,040 downwards.
TCTCCTGCTAGGAATGAAGGTCTGAGGCTTAGAAGATGCTTTCCCCAAGTTAAACAGTGAGTTGGGTAAGAACTTACTATAGGTTACATATTGTTCTAAGCCCTGGGGATAGAACAGTGAACAAAGCATAGTTTCGACTCTCATGGAGTTTGCTGCCTAGTAGAACAGACAGAAAATAAACAAATATACAATATACATTAGGTAGTATTAAGTGCTGTACTGACCTCCTTTCCATTTCTTAAAACATACTCCCGTATCACAATCTTTCACTTGTTATACCCTCAACTTGGAAGGCTCCTCCCTGAGAGCTTCATAAGGCTTTTTAGCCTTTACCTCTTTGGGCAGCTCTGTGAAAATGTCATCTCCGCAAAAAGGACTTCCCTTACAATTCCGTATCCTTATCTTGCATTAATTTTAACATAGCATGTTAGAGTATTTATTGAAGGTGGGTTTTAGTAAGTCCAGATGCATATTTACGTATGGCAGTAAATTAAAGAATTTAAAAATGTGTCACTAAAATGTTAACATAAGAGAACTGGAATAATAAAACATGCTTGATTAATTCAAGAAATGCAACAAAGGAGAAATAAAGAAGACCTTGACAAATAGAAAAAAAAGCAAAATGAAAAATGGTAGATTTAAACCCAAATAAATAATTATATTAAATATGACTGGACTAAGTAAAATGATTAGTTAGAAAAATTGAACATACCCTAGAACTTAATTATATTTGTTTATAAGAGGGCCTTGGACCATAAGAATACTTAAAATATAAAAACACAGGAAGATGAAATCAAATAATTAGAAAAATACATACTCCATAAGCACTTACCAGAAGAAAACTAATAACACAAATTACTAATCAACCAACCTAACACATATAGAACACTATGCCCAATAAATGTAGAATCTAAAGAGTATCAGAAATTAATAAGATAACAAGATAGTATGAATAACTTTATGCCAATAAATATGAAGATTTAGATAAATTAGCAACTTCCTTGATAAAAACATACTTTATTAAAACTGACACAAAGACCTATAATATAAAGACCTCTAAACATAGTAAAGAAATTAAAATCAGAATTAAAAATATTTCTGCAAAGAAGATTCCAGGGCTAGATGGCTTACTGGTGAATTCTGGCAAACATTTAAAGAAAAAATTGTAATAAATCTTTAAAAATTTCTTCTACAAAATAGAAGAGAGAATACTTCCTATCTCATTTTATGAGTATATAATCCTCATACCAAAACATGACAAAGGGTATCACAAAAAAGAAAACTGTAGACTAACATCCCTCATGGACATGGATGCAAAATCCTTAAAAAAATATTAAGAAATCAAATCAAGCTTTTTTGAGGATGATGCGGTTGCAAGTTTGGTGGAGGCATGCTGTGCTTGCTTCTGCTCCTGACTCACCACTGCTCGCTCTTGCCAAGAGCGAAGTCGGTCAGGAAGCCATGCCATAGCCATGGCTTTTGAACATAATGGAAAAACACCTATGGAGCCAGAGGTGGCAATTCACCAAATTAAATTACTCTCACAAGCTGTAATGTAAAGTCCTTGGAAAAGGTGTGTTCTGACTTGATCAGAGGCACAAAGGAAAAGAATCTTTAAGTGAAAGAACCATTCCGATGCCTACCAATACTTGTTAGGCTATCAACTCTCATGAAATTTATTTAGAGTCAGTGTAACTGCAATCAAAATTTCAACAGCTTCTTAAAAAATGTGCATGTAAATTGATGAGTTAATTCTAAGTTTTATTTATTTATTTATTTATTTATTTATTTATTTATTTAGAGACAGAGTCTCACTCTGTTGCCTTGGGTAGAGTGCCAAGGTATCATAGCTCACAGCAACTTCAAACCCTTGGGCTTTAGAATCCTCTTGCCTTAGCCTCCCAAGTAGCTGGAACTACAAGCATGCACCATTATGCCTGGTTAGCTTTTTTATTTTTAGTAGAGACAGGGTTTAGCTCTTACTCAGGCTGGTTTCAACCAGCAATCCACCCACCTCAGCCTCCCAGAGCACTAGGATTATAGGTGTGAGCCACTGCACCCAGCCTAATTCTAAATTTTATTAGGATTCCATGAATGCAAAGGACCTACAGTAGCCAATTCAATCTTGATGAATAATAGCAAAACTAGAGTACTTAGGTCATCAGAGAGCAAGATTTATTATAAGGTCACAGTAATTAAGACATATGTTATTGGTATAAAGGTAGAAAAGTAAGTCAATGGAGCAAAACAGTGTTTTTGATATTAACCTATACACATACATTCATCTGATTTATGATAAAGGTGCCCCTGCAATTATGTAGAGGAAAAATAGGAACTTTTCAATAAAATTGTGGTTAGTTAAATAGATATCTATATGGAAAATAATGAAACTTGAATACTATTTCATACCAAGTACGAAAATTTATGTGAAAGCTAAAACATCAAGCTTCTAGAAGAATACAGAGGAGAGTATCTTTAAAATTATGGGCGTTGGTAAAGATTTATTCAATAGTACACAACAAGCATTAATTATAAAGGAAAAGATGGAGGCTTGATACATATGATCTCATTAAAAGAAAAAAATTCTGTTCATTGAAAGATAATATGAAAAAAATCTGGCAAATGGGAATAGATATGGAAAACATACATTATAAAATATTATCCAGAATATATAATGCCTAAAAATCAGTAATAAGACTGACAACCTAATTTTAAAAATAGACCTCTTGAAGTGAATATATAAATGGCCAATAAGCATGACACTCACTGTAGCAATTTTCACAAGGGGCAAAACTGGAAAAAATCTAAATATCCAACAGAAGATTTAAAAAACATGACATATTCATAAAGGGGAATGCTATAAAGAAATTTAAAAAAAACAACTATGGTCATATGTGGCAACTTGGATGAATCTCACAAAAGTAGCCAGTGTATGTATTTTGTAACTCTCTTTATAAGAAGTTTGAAAGTGGAAAAATTAATCTAAGCAGGAAGACAGACTATTAGATACCTTTTAGGGGGTTGGGCAGGTAGGGTTTCAATCACAAGTGAGCACAAATGAGTCTTTTGAGTACAGAAGATGAACTGCATCAATATAAGAGAAACATAAAACAAAAAAGACAAAAGATAATGGTGAACTGGAATCTTAGAAAAGTGTGGTATTACTTGAGAAGGTAAGAAGTAGTTGGATTCAGGATACATTTTTAAGGAAGAGCTGACATGACTAAATGTCAGTGAACAGAAAACTAGTAAACAGAAAACAGAAAATCATACTAAAGTGATTCAATAAAATTATACTCAATGAAAGAGAATTCGTAGATGATCTACTGTTATTGGTTCGAGCAACTAGGAGAATAATGTTGCCATTTACTGGGATGTAAAACACTGGTCAAAGAAATCAGAGTTCGGTTTTATTTTTTTTATTTTTAGATAGGGTCTCTTTCTGTTGTCCAAGCTAAAGTACAGTGGTGTCATCATAGTTTACTACAACTTCAAACTCCTGGGCTCAAGCAATACTCCTGCCTCAACCTCCTAAGTAGCTGAGACTAAAGTCATACCCTACCATGACCAGCTAATTTTCCTATTTTTTATAGAGATGGGGTCTTGCTATGTTGAACTTCTGGTCTCAAGCAATCCTCCTGCCTTGGCCTCTCAAAGTGCTAAGATTATAGATGTAAGCCACTGTGTGCTACAGAGAATTGTTTTTAAACATGATTTTTTTATGAGACATCCACTAGATATCAAAATATGGAGAAGTTAATTTGGCAGTTGTATATATAAGTTTAAGTCTGGAATTCAAGGGAGAGCCTGGATTGAAGATATGCATTTGAGAATATAAGTATATAACTGGTATAAAGCAATGAGACTAGCTAGATGAAATCTCATAAAATATGAGTACATAATCAAGAAAGGAGAAAGAAGATTGTTCCTGAGACACCCTAGCAGTCAGAAGTTGGAGAACAGAGGAGGATCCAGCAAAGAAGACTAAAGAGTGGCCCCCAAATCCAGAAGAAAATGAGAAGAATGATGTCCCAGAAGCCAAGTTAAAAACAGTTTTAAGAAAGCAGGAAAGGCAGCATCTCAACCAAGTGATCAAAGTTAACCAAGAGTGTCTCCTGATGTGATATATGAGGATACCATATTACCTATATAGTATCTGCCAAAAATCAATATCCTGAATCAGACAAACCCAAATTGAGGCACATTCAACAAAATAAGTGACTTCGAACTGTTCAAAAATATGAATGCCATGGAAAATAAAAAGAGGAACAAGGTTAGCTCAGAACCTAATGTAATGTATGATCCTGTATTGAAACCTAAATTAAAAAAATTTTTTTAAAAGGATATTAAAACAATCACCAATTTTTTTTTCTTTGGAGACAGAGTCCCACTCTGTTGTCCTGGGTAGAGTGCGGTGGGATCATAGCTCACAGCAACCTTAAGCTCTTGGGCTTGAGCAATCCTCTTGCCTCAGCCTCCCAAGTAGCTGAGACTACAGGCACCTACCATAATACCCGGCTTTTTTCTATTTTTAGTAGAGATGGGGGTCTTACTCTTGCTCAGGCTGGTCTTCAACTCCTGAGCTCAAGAAATTCACCTGCCTTGGCCTCACAGAGTGCTAGGACTACTGGCATGAGCCACCACGCCTAGCCCAATTAGCAAAATTTGAATACTCATTGTTAGGCAATATTTCTTACGTAGTATGGCCTACTAAATCTGGATGTTTGAGACCAGAAACACTCCCTGGGGGGCAATATATTCATCATCTACTATGATCCAGTAATTCCAATCTTAGGTATAAACTTCAGAGAAATTCTTATACATGTACACTGGAGTATGTGTAAAAGAATCCTCATAGCAATGTTACTTGTAATAACTGAAAACTTGAAATGGCCCAAATGTTCACTAAACAAAATGGATTTAAAACCTTTTATTCAGTTAGCAGTTCTTAGAGTATATGGCCTGAGGAGTGTAGCGGTCCTTAAATACTTCTGAGGTCCTATAATGGCAAAACTATATTCCTAATGATACTAAAACATTATTTGCCTTTTTCACATTCATTCTCTCACAGTGGAGTTGTCCAGATGCTACATCACTCTGACAAATAATGTATGTTTGGATATTCTTATTTTTACTTGAATTATAGTTATTTATTACTACATTTTTTAATAAATTTTTTTGTTTATTTGTATATTACATGCACACAATTTATGTTTACAATTTAATGAGTTTGGACATATGCATATACCTATGATACTCAATTAAAGTGATAAACATATGCATGACTTCCCAAAGTTTCCTTGTGTCCCATTGTGGGGTTTTTTTTGTATGTAATAAACATTTAACATGAGATATGCCTTCTTAACAATATTTTAAGTGTACAATATCATACTGTATCTATAGGCATTATGTTACACAGCAGATCTCTAGAACATATTCATCTTGAACTGAAAACTTTATTAGGCAACAACTCCTCATTTCCCCCTTTTCAGCCCCTGGCAACCACTATTCTATTCATTGGTTTTATGAGTTTGACTATTTTAGATACCTCATATAAGGGAAATTATAGTATTTGTTCTTATGTGACTGGCTTTTTTTATTTAACAGGTTCATCTATGTTGTCACAAATAGTAGGATTTCCTTTTCTTTGAGTCTGAAAAATATTTCTTTAGAAATATAAGTATCACATTTTCTTAATCCATTCATCTGTCAGTAGACATCTGAGTTATTCCCAAGGAATATGTGCTTATATACTCCTGTTTTAAAAAGTTCCAAGTTTTAAATTCTAATATGATGATATGGAGAGATTTAACTCACATAAGTAAAAACTCTTTGGGATTTTTTAGGATGTAAAAGCAAAAGGTTTGAGAACCACTAATGCACAGTTATAATCATTTCCTTGACCTCTTTTTCCAACATACTAACCTACAAAAACTCCCAACCCATGTTAAATTCAATTCTCTATCTATTCTGGACCTAAGCCAAAGACACGAATTAATTTCACTTTAATTTTTATAAACCCTAAGCCTGTCCCACATTTCTCCAGTAACAGATCATAGATAGTAGTAATAGTAATGGATCTAAGCTGGGTAGAGAGGTAAGTGATTCACTTTGGAATTCCTGCTATCTCATGATAAGATGTAGAATTCTTAGATAATACCCAGATACATATTTGTAGAATAAAAAAGAACACTGACATAAGGCAAGAACAAAACAGGTTTTTACTTGGCTCTTCTAATAGTCAGAAAATTGTTTTTCTTCTTCTCTTGTTCCTTTAGGCTAGACATACAAGTTCATGATGCCAACTGGCAAAGAAGTTGCCCTCTCTGGCCTGAAATATCTGGAAAGATCTGAAAAAACAGATCTGAAAAATCAGGTTATGCAGGTCATATGTGAATAGCTAACATTGAGATTAGGCCTCACACTAATTTAAAAGCTTCTTAATAAATGGATTTTCTTAGCAATCCTGAGGGACTCTGAAATTTGGAAGTTCTTCCTATCAGGAAGCCCTGCTGTGCCCTATTCTAACTTAATTATCTTAGTTGAAAAAAAATTGAGGTGATGTCAGGGGACCAGAGATCTAATTCTAGTTCTGTCTCTTATGATGTGACCTTGAGTTTGTCATTAAAACATAATCCTTTCTTATTTTTCTAAAGGTAAATAATTAAATAATGACTGTCCCACTTCAGAGAAAGATGAAGGATATTATCTAACATATTTTGATGCTACTAAGATTGACAGAATCAGACCCTTAATCAACAATAGCAATTTCACAAAATTCTTGTACATTTGTGGTTTCATTCAGTTTTCATGACCAACTTATAAAGGCTGACCTTTATCGTCTCCTTTGACAAATGAAAAAATGAGACTCAGAGAAAGAAAAGTAAGAGAGCTAGGCATGATTCTAGTCTTTGGAATGTCTATTGTACACAACTCTGTCATAAAACCTAGGAGGAAGGAAGAAATCTCTGGACCGGCAGGAGCCCAGGAAATGACAATTTATGTGTTAATTAATTTGACCACATCAACTGAAGATTAAATAAATGCTAAGTATCAAGGTTTGCTAAGTATCTAAAGTGAAAAAACGCAACATGATTTTTCTTTAACAGATTCCAACAAAAAAGTAAGCAATGATATGCCTGAAAAATAATTCAAATTAATGATATTAAAGAAACTCAGTGAGATACAAGAAAACACAGTTAAACACAACAAAGAAATCAGAAAAACAATACAGAAAGTGAACGAGAAATTCGCCAAAGAGACAAATATAAAAAAGAACCAAATACAAATCATGGAACTAAAAAATTCAATGAATTAAATAAAAAATCATTTAAGAACTCTGACAATAGGCTAGGTCAAACAGAAGAATTTAAGAAGTTAAAGGTAAGTGTCTTTCAGCTGGGCATTGATGGCTTCCACTTAAAATCCAAGCACTTTGGATGACTGAAGAAGAAGGATTGCTTGAGGCCAGGAATTTGAGATCAGCCTGAGCAATTGTAACATGCTCATCTCTACAAAAAAACAGAAGAGTTAATCAGGCATAGTGGTGTGTGCCTGTAGTCCCAGGTACTTGGGAGGCTGAGGTAGGAGGATCACTAGAGCGTAGGAATTTGATGTTACAGAGACCTCTGATGACACCACTGAATGAAATCTAGTTACCACAAGTGATAGAGTAAGACCCTATTTCAAAAAAGATAGGTCTTTTGAAATAACCTAGTCACATATACATAAAAGAAAAAAGAATAAAATAAAAGCCTTTGTGACATACAGGACACAAAACAGTGACCAAGTATTCAAATTTTTGGTGGTATAGGTGAAGAGAAGCCCAAAAGCTAAAAACTTTCAAGTCTAGCAAGAGATTTAAACAACCTAATACAAGAAGCTCAGAGATCACCAAATAGACACATCCCCAAAAGATCTTGGGTTAAGGTGTTATGGCACACCTCTTAGGGTTGGGACACAATTACAAGAGAAACTTAACCTAACAACTGTAATCAGTCTCTTTGTACCCTCGAGGAATCCCAAACAATAAAAATCTAAATAAAAAAAGATCTTCCATGGCACATTATATTTAAACTGTCAAAAGTCAAAGACAAAGAGAATTCTAAAAATAGTAAGAGATAAGTGTCTATCACATATAAGGGAACCATGATTAGATTGGCAGTGGATTTTTTTTTTTTTTGGCAGTAGAAACCTTATAGGCCAGGAGAAAACGGGATCATATATTCAAAATGCTCAAAGAAAAAAACCCCTGCAAGCCAATAAAACTATACATAGCAAAACTATCCTTCATAATGAAGGAAAAATAAATTCTTTATTTAAAAAATAAGGGAGTTCTATAACTAGAAGTAAAAGGACAATATCTACTACAATGAGAACACATGGAAATCTAAAACTCATTGGTATAACAAATACACAAATGAGGAAAAGAAAGGACTCAAATGTTATCACTATAGAAAGCCACCAAACCCTGGTGATAAATAAGAGAGAAAGGAAGGAACAAAGCTATACAAACAACCAGGAAACAATGAACAGATGACAGAGATAAGTTTTCACCTATCAGTAATAATGCTGAATGCAAATGGATTAAATTTTCCACTTAAAAGATATATACTGGTTGAATGGATTTTTAAAAATTACTGAACTGAGAACTATGAAACTCTGAGAAAAGAAATAGCCGAAGATGTCAACAAATGGAAAAAAATACCATGCTCATGGCTGGGAAGAATCAACATTGTTAAAATGTCCATACTACCCAAAGCAATCTACAGATTTAATGCAATCCCCATTAAAGCACCATTGTCAGACTTTAAAGATCTGGAAAAACTCAACTCATATTTACTCACACTTTCTTATGAAAGACAGAACACAACTATAGCCCAGGATGAAGAAGAGAAATGGAATTGGAAGAGAAGGGAGAGGAGAGGTTCGATAGAGGGAGGGTAAAAGGTGGGACCACACCTATGGAACATATTGTAAAGGTACAAATCAAATCTGTCAAGTGTAGAACATAAATGTCTTAACACAATAATTGAGTAAATGAGGCAAAAGCTATGTTGATTGGTTTGATATAAGCACATCAGACTGTATAAAAAAATCAACACATTGTACCCCACATATGCATAAATGTATTCATGATCTATGTGTATTATGACTTCATCAAAAAAATGACTCAACTACCTATTGCCTATAAGAAACTCACTTCAGGCTTGGTGCCTGTAGCCTAGTGGTTACAGTGCCAGCCAGGTACACCCAGGGTGATGGGTTCGATCCTGGCCTTGCCTGGCTAAACAATTGCAACAAAAAAATAGCCAGGCACTGAGGTGGGCACCTGTAGTCTTGGCTACTCGGGAGGCTGAGGCAAGAGAATCCCTTAAGCCCAAGAGTTTGAGGTTGCTGTGAGCTATGACGCACAGCACTCTACCCAGGGTGACAGCTTGAGACGGTCTCAAAAAAAGAGAAACTCACTTCAAGGGCAAAGACACAGATGAACTGAAAAAAAAAAAAGGGAGATGGTAAAAGATATTCTATGCAAATGGAAACCAAAGAGAACAGGAGCTGTGATACTTACTAAATCAGATAAAAGAACCTTTAAGTTAAAAGCAGTAAAAAGAGACAAACAAGATCATTATATAATGATAAAGGAATCAATGAAGCATGAAGCTATAACAATTCTAAATATATATGTATATGGACCCAACACTGGAGCAACCAGATACATGAGAAAAATATTATTACATCTAAAGGAAGATGGATAGAATCCAATACAATAAAAATTGAGAACTTCAACACTCCACTCTGAGCATTAGACAGATCAATAGAAAGAAAATTAACAAAGAAACATTGGCTTTAAACTGCACTTTAGAACAAATGGACCTAAATGACATTTAGAATGTTTTATCCAATAGCAGCAGCATACACATTCTCATCAGCACATGGAAAATTCTCTAGGATAGATCATATGCTAGTCCACCAAAAGACTCAACAAATGTAAGTCTGGGTGTGGCGGATCAAGTCTGTAATTCCAGCACTTTGAGAGTTTGAGATTGGAGGACTGCTTGAGGTCAGGATTTTAGGATCAGCCTGAGCAACAAACTAAGACACTACCTCTATAAAAAAAAAAATAATTAGTTGAGTACGGTGGTGTGCATCTGTACTCCCAGCTACTTGGGAGGTTAAGCGAGGATTGCTTGAGCCCTGGAGTTGGAAGTTGTAATGAGCTATGATGATGTCACTGCACTCTAGCTCTGGCAAGAGAGTGAGACTCCCCCCTGCCAAAAAAAAAAAAAAATATGTCTTCTATCAAACAAAAAGCCCAGGATGGCTTCACTGCCTAATTCTACTAAACATATGAAGAACTAATACCAATCCTCAAACTATTCCAAAAATTTGAAAAGAAGGAAATTCTCCCTAACTCATTTTATGACCCAGATACCAAAACCAGACAAGGACATACAAAAAAGGTAAACTATAGGCCAATATTCCTGGTGAACACAGATGTAGAAATCCTCAATGAAATGCTAGCAAACTGATTCCAATAGAACATCAGAAAGATAATATACCATGATCTAATGAGATTTACCAAAGGACACAAGAATGGTTCAACGTATGCAAATCAATAAATGTGACACATCACATCAATAGTGAAAGACAAAGACTCTATCATCTCAACAGATATAAAAAAAAGCATTTCATAAAATTCAACATCCTTTCACAGCAAAAACTGTCAATAAACTTGGCACAGAAGAAACATACCTCAACATAATAAAGGCCACATATGAAAAACCCACAGGCAACATTATAGGGAAAAAGCTAAAAGCCTTTCTGTAAGAACTGGAATTGGACAAGGCTGCCTACTTTTACCACTCTTATTTGACACAGTACTGAAAGTCTTACAGAAATCAGGCAAGAGAAACAAACATAAGGTATCTGAATGGAAAAAGAGAAAGTGAAATTATTCCACTTTGCAGGTGATATAATCTTACATTTAGGAAAATCTGAAAACTTCACCAAAAAACTCAGATCAGATGAACAAATCCAATAAAGTTGCAGGATACAAAATCAATAAACAAATTAGTAGCATTTCTATACATCAATAATGAAATAGGTGAAAAAGAAGCCAAGAAGGCAATCACATTTACAATAAAAAAATTAGAAAGTAAAACTTAGAAGTAAACTTTAACCAAGGAGATGAATGATGTCAACAAGGAAAACTAGAAAATACTAATGAAAGAAACAGAAGACACACAAAATAATGGAGAGGCATTCATAAATTAGAAGAATTAATGTTTTTTTAAACTGTACTACCCCTATAGATTCAATGCAATCCCTACCAAAATACCAATGCTATTTTTCACATAAACACAAAAGTATACTAAAATTTATATGGAAGTAAAATAGAACCTCAATAGCCAAAGAAATCCTGAGCAAAAAGAACAAAGCTAGAGGCATGATAATATTTCACTTCAAAATATATTACAAGGCTATGGTAACTAAAACAGTATGATATCGGTATAAAAAGAGGCCAATGGAACAGAATAGCAAATCCAAAAATAAATCCATGTATTTATAGCTCAAGGCACCAAGAACATACATTGGGAAAAGGACACTTTCTCTAATAAGTGATGCTAGAAAAACGGGACATACATATGTAGAAAAACGAAACCAGATCCTTATCTCTTACCATACACAAATTAACTAAAGGCCTAAATGTAAAACTCAAAACTATATATTTACCAGAAGAAAACATAGGGGAAATGCTTCAGGACACTGGTCTAGGCAAAGATTTTATGGTTAAGACCTCAAAAGTCCCCATGACTGCATTAATGTACACAGCTATGATTTAATTAAAAAAAAAAAACCTCAAAAGCAGAGGCAACAAAAGCAAAATTAGAAAAATAGGATTATATCAAATTAAAAAGCTTCTGCACAGCAAAGGAAACAATCAGCAGAGTGAAGAGACAACCTAAAGAATGGCAGAAAATATATGCAAACTATTCATCCAGCAAGAGGCTAACATCCAGACTACACAAGGAACTCAACTCAACAGCAAAACAACAAATAATCCCATTAGAGAGTGGCCAAAGGACATAAATAGATCTATCTTAAAAGAAGACATCCAAATGGCTAACAGGTGTATGAAATAATGCTCAACATCACAAATTATCAAGAAAATGTAAATTAAAACCATAATGAGGTATCATTTTAACCCCGTTAGAATGGTTATTATTAAAAAGACAAAAAAAATAACAGATGTGCTGAGGATAAAAGAAAAGAGAACTGTTATACACTGTTATACACTGTTGGTAGGAGTGTAAATTAGTGGTACTATTGTGGAAAACACTATGGAGTTAAAAAAAAATAAAACTAAAAATACAAGTCCCACACAATTTAACAATCTTACTAGTGGATATTTATCCAAAGGAAAGGAATCAAAGGTATCTATCAAAGGGATAGATACCTGGACCACCATGCACTACTAGTCACATCTCCAAGATATAGAATCAACCTAAGTGTCCATAAATGGATGAACAGATAAAAATAAATGGAATATTATTCATCTAATAAAAAAGAATGAAATCTTGTCATTTGCAGCAACACAGATGGAGGTTATTATGCTGAGTGGAATAAGCCAGACACAAAAGACAAATATCATATGTTCTCACTCATGTAGGGGAGGTAAAAAAGTTGATCTCATGGAGATGGAGGACAGAATGATAGTTAAGAGGGACTGGAAATGGTGTGTATAGGAATGGGGAAGGAATAGAGGTTGGTTAATAGGTACAAACATACAGTTAGAGGGAATAAGTTCTAATGTTTGATAGCAGAGTAGGATGACTATAGTTAACAACAATGTGTTGTGTATTTCAAAATAGCTAGAAGAGATGATTTGAAATATTCCCAACATACAGAAATAATACTCAAGGTGACCGACAACCTAAATACTCTGATGTGATTCATTACACATTCTATGCATACATAGGGTGTACACACCCCACGGAAATGTACATACATTATGCATCAATAAAATCTTTTTTAAATAAAAGAGAGAAAGCACAAATATAAAAATAAGAAGTGATAATGAGGCTGGGTGCAGTGACTCACATCTGTAATGCCCAAACTTTTGGAGGCTGAGGCAAGAGGATTATTTAAGGCCAGGAGTTCAAGACCAGCCTGAGCAACATATAAGACCCTGTCTCTACAGAAATAAAAAAAAACAGCTGGGTATGGTGCATGTATAGTCCTAGCTACTCGGGAGGCTAAAGTGGGTAAACACTTGAGCCCCGGAACTTGAAGTGTTGGAGTTGTGATTGTGTCACTGTACTCCAGTTAGGGTGACAGAGTGAGGCCTAATCTCAAAAAAGAAAAGTGACAATGGGCAAAAATTACTGAACCAAGATCAACTATGCAAATCATAAAAGACTTTTTTTTTTTTTTGAGAGAGAGTCTCATTTTGACATCCTTGATAGAGTGCTATGGTGTCACAACTCACAGCAACCTCAAACTCTTGGGCTCAAGTGATTCTCTTGCCTTAATCTCCTGAGTGGCTACAGGGACCTGCCACATGCCCGGCTATTTTTTTTTTTTTTAAAGAGATAGAGTCTCACTCTTGCTCAGGCTGGTCTGGAACTCAAGCAATCCCACCCACCTTGGCCTCCCAGAGTGTGAGGATTACAGGCATGAGCCATTGCTCTTGGCTTTTAAAAGACTTTTTTTGGGGTACTTTTTGCAAGTAAATTTGAGAACCTAGGTGGAATAGATGATTTCTCAGGGGGGAAAAATGTTTATTGAAAATGACCACAGAAGAAATTAGAAAGCTTAATACAGACCAATTTTGATAGAAGAAGCAGTGAAACTATTAAGGAACTGTCCTACAAAAAAGCAGGCCCAGGTGGGCTCACAAGGGGAATTCTACACTGATACAGACCAATTCTGAAGCTATAAAGAAGCTATCCCACACAGAAATAGCAGGCCAGAGAGTTACACAGAAGAATTTTATGAATTCAGACCATATGGTCTCAACGCTACCTAATTATTTCAGAGCACAGAAAATGAAGGAAAATTTTCAAATTCTTTTCATGAGGCAAAGATTACAGTGATATCTATATCTGAAAAAGACAGCAGAAAATAAAATATTGTGATTAGATTCCAATACCACATTAAGAAAATAATATAAATGAGTAAACTGGCAAAACTGGAATATGTGTGATAGATTGAAATGTTATATCCATGTTAAAAAATGTATAAATAAACAGAGCAAATGACATATAGAAAATAGGGAAAAATGTTAATAATTGGTAAACTGGGTAAAAAATTCTTTGTATGATTCTTGCTACTTTTTATGATCTTGAAATTATTTCTAAATAGAAGTTAAAAGAAGAATCTGGACCATAACTATGCTGGGTTTATACTAGGAATGCAAAGATAGTTCAGTATTAGGAAATCCATCAGTTGGTCCTAATAATAGGTGTAAGAAGAAAAATTAAATGATGACTCTCTCCATAAATACTGAAAAAGCTTTGACAAAACTTAACACTCAAGAAAATAATATGAATATTTGGATACTCCTTAACATGATAAAACATATATACCAAAATCCTATAGGTAATATCTTAATGGAGAAACACAAGAGGCATTCCCACAAGGGTCAGAATAAGGCACAGATGGTCTATTATCTCCACTGACATTTAACAATATACTGCAAGTAGTTATTAAAATATTTAGATAAAGAAAGCAATCAGAAGCCTAAGAATTGGAAAAGAAGTAGTAATACAATCTCTATTTGTGGATGACATGATAAGACACTTGGAAAACTCTATACATACACCATCCAGTATAGTAAACACTAGACGAATGTGGTTACTGAGCACTTGCAATCTGACTAGTTCAAACTGAGATGCGGTGTAAGAAACACATTGGATTTTGAAAACTTAGTAAAAAAAAATAGTAAAGTATTTCATTAATAATGTTTTATATTGATTATGTATTGAAATATTTTGAATATAACTAATTAAAAATATGTTATCAAAATTAATTTACCTGCATTATTTTTTACATGCAACATTTTTAATTACATATGTAGTTCAAATTATATTACCTTTTTATTTTTTATTTTTTAAAGACAGGGACCTGATCTGTAGCCCAAGCTAGAGTACAGTGGTGTAATCATAGCTCACTATAACTCCTAGGCTCATGCAATCCTCCTACCTCAGCCTCTCAAGTAGCAAGGAATACAGGTGTGTGCCACTATGCTCAGCTAATTTTTAATTTTTTTATAGCAATGAGGTCTTGCTATGTTGCCCAGGTTGGTCTTGAGCTCCTAGTCTCAAGTGATCCTCCTGCTTTGGTCTGGGATTACAGGGGAGGACCACCATACCCAGCTTCAAATTATATTTCTATTAGACAGTGCTTCCCTATAAAATCAGTAATTAACCTAGCAGAAGTAATAAAAGAACTCAGCAATGTAACAGGATATGTAACTGCCATACAAAACTTAATAGCCTTCATATACACAAATAATACCTGCCACAGAAAGAACTTCATGTCTAACTGGCTATTTGTAAATATGAACAATTTTATAATAGTATCAAGAAAGACAAAATACTCAGGAGCAAAGTTAACAATAAATATGGAAAAGCCATATGAAGACAATTACAAACCTCCCTGAAAGCTACAAAAGTAGACTTGAACAAATAAAAAGACATCTCTTTGTCTTTCTTCTTGTATTTTCCAATGTTGTTAGTTCCAAGTTCATTTATAAATTTAATGCAACCTCGATAAAACTACCAAGAAGCCATTTTTTCCCTCCTCGGAGCTAGACAAGTTGACATCAAATTTTCTGCGAACCTCTCCTCCATGAAATAACTAGGGAAACATCAAAAAAGAAGAGCTGAGAGGGCAGTAGCCTTAGCAGATTATTAAACTATAAGGCCTCTCTGATTAAAACTGTGTAGTACTGGTACAAGAAAGGACAGGCCCACCAATGGAATAGAAAAACCGACCTAACTATATTTCATAAATCCGGCACAAGATGAAAGTGTTATCTTAAATTACTGGGGCAAAGGTGAAAATTTTAATCAATGATGGTGGAACAATGGATAACCATTGTAAAAAGACAAAATTACATGTATTTCTCACATAATACACAAGAATAAACTCTAAGTGGCTGAGAGCTCTACCTATAAAAAAGAGAAATAGTACAAGTACTAGAGGAAAATACGGGTGAATTCCTATGATAAAAGGTTGATAAATTTAATTATAAAATAAAACTTTTGCATGACAAACAAACAAAAAGCCACCATAAGCAAAGCACAAATTGGGAGAAAATAACTGTAATTATTGCCACAACCTAACATACCCAGAATATTTTAAAGTTGAGGGGAAAAAAAGGCCAAAAATATTATAAACAAATGGGTAAAAGAAAAGTCAATTCACAAAGAAAAATAAAATGGCCCTTACACATATGAAAAGATGTTAAACTTTGCTCATAAAAGAGAAATGCAAATTAAAACTACATTGCTAAATCATGTCTCATCCATCAGATTGGCAAAAAAAGTAAAAAACTTGATAATATACTTCTTGGTGAGGCCATGGGAAAACAGGCACTGCTATATTGCTGGTGGCAATAAAAACTGGTAATATCTCCATGGAGGGGAATTTGGTGATGCCTACAAAACTATATTTGCCTTTACCCTTGGACCCAACAATACTATACCTGAAGATACACCTCCAAATATGAAAATCTGTTGGCACAAATTTACTAATGGCAGCATTACTTGTATTCGTGAGATACTGGAAATTATACTAAATACACACTCACACCCACACACATGCTACAATGAAGTATTTTACAGCAGTAACTTAGAATGAGGGAGGTCCTTGGGTAATAAAGTAATTCCCAGGGTATCTTAAGTGAAAAAAGAAAGCAAAGTGCAAATGAGAATATAAAATATGCTACTTTTTGTCTAAGAAAGGATAGGAAAACACATGTCTGTCTACTTACATGAAATAAAACATTTGAAGGATAAACCTGAAAATAATCAAAGAGATGATTTATAGATAAGGTAACCAGACGTTGCGCTTTTGGTGGGAAAGTCCTGATTTTTAACAATTTGTCCCGCATCCCGCAGCATTTTTAAAAAGTCCCAATTTTTGGAAAGAATGCATGACCAGCTAGGGAACAGCAGGAGAATGGGAAGGAAATACAGTTTTCAGCTGCTGAAAAGGTTAATGTAATTCCATTTGGGAATAAAGAGGTCAATGTAACTCCATTTGGGAATGAAGAAGTTACTGTAACTTCATTTGGAAATGAAAAGGCTAATGTAAACTCCCTACTCCCCTCCTGGGCAAGGTATCAGAAGGAGACGGGCTCCCTCCCTTGCTTCTAGGCAAGGACAATTAGCTCAGAAGGAGCCAAACTGTCTGGAACAAACAAGTAGCACCGCCTACTCTCTAGAGTAAGGTGACCAGATGTCCCAATTTTTAACAATTTGTCCTGTGTCCTGCCGTGTTTTAAAAAAGCCCCAATTTTTGGAAAGAATGCACGACAAGCTAGGGAACACAGGAGAACAGGAAGGGAATATACAGTTTTTGGCTGCCATGTGGCTAGGACATGCGTTTTATATTATTTTTGTTAGTTTCATAATGTTAAACTTTAATAATAACAAATAATTGTTGAGAACTGATTATCGAGAACTGCTTATCAAAGTTTGCATTGTTGTCAGGCCCTGCCCCACCCCACCACCCCGCCCAGCACCCCACCCCCCAATGGTGTCCCGCTCTACCAATGTTGAAATCTGGTCACCTGGCTCGGTGCCTGTGGCTCAAGTGTCTAAGGCGCCAGCTACATACACCTAAGGTGGATGAGTTCGAATCCCCAGCCTGGGCCCGCCAAAGAACAATGATGGGTGCAACCAAAAAAAATGGCTGGGTGTTGTGGTGGGCGCCTGTAGTCCCAGCTACTTGGGAGGCTGAGGCAGGAGACTCCCTTGAGCCCAGGAGTTGGAGGCTGCTGTGAGCTGTGATGCCATGGCACTCTACCCAGGGGGATAGCTTGAGGCTCTGTCTCAAAAAAAAATATATCTGGTCACCTTAGTGTAGTCCCAGCTACTTGGGAGGCTGAGGCAAGAGGGTCACTTGAGCCCAAGATGTTGAGGGTGCTGTGAGCTAAGATGATGCCATGACACTCTACCCAGGGTGATAAGAATGAGACTCTGTCTCTCAAAACAAAAACATAAGTGCCAGGAATTAACACCCACAGTAGCTCTTTAGGAAGGACTGGGGGGGGTTGCTGTATATCTAGTCTGACCTCATCCTGCCTCACATAGAACCCCTTGGAGACATTTATTCTGCACTATACCCTAGAGTTCCCCGCCTGCACCCCAGGGGGGAATAGACACCCAGTGGAACCCTGCTTGATAACCCACTTTATACCAGCTGTCTTCCCGCCCTGTGTCACCTCTACATCCTCCTCCCATTGCTCTGTGTACCCTCTAACACATGTCTTGTAACGTTCATCTCAGGGACTTCTGCAGTGGGGACCCAAACTTAAGACAATATCTCTCCCTCTTATTTTTCTATGACTACCATCCCTTTCATGCCACTGTTCTGGGGGTGAGGCTCAGTTTGTTCTTCTATAAAGTGGGGAGAAGTCCACCAACATTCTTGTTGACTTGTGGTAATAATGCTATGAAGGAGGCTGGGTGAGGTGGCTCATGACTGTAATCCTAGCACTCTGGGAGGCCGAGGCAGGTGGATTGTTTGAGCTCAGGCATTCAAGACCAGCCTGAGCAAAATCAAGACCCTGTCTGTTTGTGTTAAAAATTACAAAATTACTTACAAAAATTACAGGCCTTGTGCTGGGCGCCTGTAGTCCCAGCTACTTGGGAGGCTGAGGCAAGAGAATTGCTTTAGCCCAGGAGTTTGAGGTTGCCATGAGCTATGATGACATGGCACTCTACCCAGCATGACAGAGTCAGACTCTGTCTCAAAAAAAAATGCATAAAATAAAAACAACAAACAAACAAACAAACAAACAAAAATGCTATGAATGGGGGCATTGAGGGCTGAGGATTTGCTGAGGCTCTGGGAGCATGAAGGAGAGAATTCATTTCAGAGATGGGCATTTAGAGCTGGCCTTTTGGAGGCAGAAATTACTCATCAGAGACAGCTTCTCCCTAGAATATCTTTTGTTTGCTTGTTTCTTTTTTCTTTAGTTTGTTTTTTTATTTTTTAAGTTTTTTTTTATTGTTATTTGTTCCTTTTTTGAAAAGGAACATTTATCATCTCACACGGTTTCTGAGGATCGGAAATGTGGGAGTGGTTTAGTTGGGTGGTTCTGTCTCAGGTCTCTAATGAAACTGTAGTCAGGATGTTAGGGAGGGCGGAGGGAGGAGGACTGACATACTCTAACAGGCACAAAGTGGCACGCCTCCTGGGTGAAGTGCTCTACAACAACTTGGACTTTACCTAACAAATGCAAACAATGTAACCTAATCGTTTATACTCTCATATTAATCTGAAGTTAAAAAAAGTATTTAGAGGCCAAGCATGGTAGCTCATGCTTGTAATCCTAGCACTCTGGGAGGCCGAGATGGATGGATCGCCTGAGCTATGAGTTCGAGACCAGCCTAAGCCAGAGTGAGACACTCCCCTCCCATCTTTAAATATACCTGAGTACTGTGGCAGGCGCCTGTAGTCCCAGCTTCTAGGGAGGCTGAGGCAAAAGAATCACTTGAGCCCAAGAGTTTGAGGTTGCTGTGAGTTATGACACCACTTCACTCTACGGAGAGTGACATAGTGAGATTCTGTCTCAAACAAAAAAAAATTTTTTTTAGAAAAAAAGTTGTCAGCTGAAGTTGCAATCATCTGAAGGCATGGCTGGGGCCAGATCAGGTTCCAACTGTACTCACACGGTTGTTGGCAGGAGACCTCAGGTCCTTACCTTATGGGCCTCTCTGTAGGGTTGAGCATCCTGCAAAACAGCAGCCAGCTTTCCCCAGAACAAGTAATCTGAGAGAGAAAAGAAGGAGGGGGCCCGTGCTTTTTAGTCTCAGAAGTCACACGCCATCTCTAGCCATATTCTGTCCATTAGAAGAGAGTCACTAAATCTAACCCACACTCAAGCAGAGAAGACTTAAATTCCACTTCCTCACAGGAAGAGGAGTACCCCAAAATGTGTGGACATACTTTAAAACTATTACTGTTCCTCTGGCCCTTTCAGGCCTGGGGTGGTAATGACTTATAACTGTTGCTAGTCTTGAATAACACAATATATGTGAATTCAGGAATATCCTCCTACATCACAAATCTGATTGTGCCATTACCCTGCTCCAAACCCTTCCATGACTCCCCAGTGCTTCAGGGTGACAATCCAAAGTGAACCTTGGGCAGCTGGCCTTTTGTGACATTGCCCCTGCTCATCTTTACTTCTCACGGCCTATTTGCCTCTGTGGTATATCCAGCTTCCCAAGCCATCCATTGAAATCATGAGATTTTTTTTTTCCCTCTTTTTACCCTAGAACTTGGATTGCCAGCTAAAATATAGGACTCTCATTTAATCTTGAATTTCAGATAAATAACAAATAATTTTTTAGTATAAGTATGTCCCCAATATTGCATGGGAGACATGTACATACTTGAACATATTTGGTGTTTATCTGAAATTCAAACTTAACTGAGTATCCTATTTTTATTTGCTAAATCTGGCAACCTTATCCAGAGTGAGCACGTGGTATTCTACCTGACCTTTCCATGATTTTTCACATGGCTGACTCCTTTACTGGAGTAAGCTCTCAGCTTAGAAATGACCTTCCCTAGGAAGAAAGTTCTCCCTCCCCCTTTCCCGGGGTTGAGGCTATAGTCCTGTCATTGCTGACATTGATCCTAGATGCAGGGCCTAAGGAGCTGGCCCACTCTTTGCCTTCTAAGTCTGGGACCCCAGACTGGGGCAGAAACATCAGTTTTCTATCACTGCAAATAAACCATTCTAAAAGTTAGCGGCTTAAAACCACAACTCATTTAGTTTGCTCACAAACTTGCAAACTAGGCAGAGCTCAGTGAGGACAGCTTCTCTCTGCTCCAAGCAGTGTCAGCTGCAGCTGGAGAAACCACTTCCAAGATGACTCACTCAAGTGGCTTTCAAGTTGATACTGCAAGTTGCTTCCTCTCCAGATAACTCTCCATTGGGTACCTTGGGCTTCCTCACAGCATAGTGGCTAGGTTCCAAGGACAAGCATCCTACAAGAGACAGGAATTGGCAGGTGCTAGTTTTTGAAGGTCTAAATCTAGAAACTGGAACAGAACTAGAACCCTCTCTCTCTCTCTCTCTCTCTTTTTTTTTTTTTTGCAGTTTTTGGCTAGGGCTGGGTTTGAACCCGCCACCTCCAGCATATGGGGTCAGCGCCCTATTCCTTGAGCCAGAACCCCAGAACTCCATCCCTTGATGGCACAAACACAAAAGAATTTTGTGGCCATGTTTTAAAGCCACAAGAGGGGAGAATACTTACCACCACCAGCTGACATGGCCTATCATCTGCACTGAGTCTGAGTGGATGACTGTCTATAGCAGCGATTTTCAAACTGTGGGTCACGACCACAGGAACTATATTAAAGGGCCACAGCATTAGGAAGAACCACTGGTCTATAGGATGCCGTTTTCACCACAGGCTAGCAGGTAGGGACTAACATGTTCAGGTCAGCCTTGGGTGGGATAAGTAGGGAGAGAGAGACAGAGACAGAGAGACACAGAAAAAGAGTTCTACCTTAAAAGAGGAAGAACCGGCTCGGCGCCTATAGCTCAACTGGCTAAGGCGCCAGCCACGTACACCTAAGGTGGCGGGTTCGAATCCCCAGCCCGGACCCGCCAAACAACAATGACGGCTGCAACCAAAAAATGGCCTGGCATTGTGGCGGGCACCTGTGGTCCCAGCTACTTGGGAGGCGGAGGCAAGAGACTCGCTTGAGCCCAGGAGTTGGAGGTTGCTGTGAGCTGTAATGCCATGGCACTCTACCCAGGGGGACAGCTTGAGGCTCTGTCTCAA
>CAUYTI010133977.1:0-24483 GCA_963575145.1 Galago senegalensis | reverse complement strand
ACAACAATGATGGCTGCAACCAAAAAATAGCTGGGCATTGTAGCAGGCGCCTGTAGTCCCAACTACTTGGGAGGCTGAGGCAAGAGACTCGCTTGAGCCCAGGAGTTGGAGGTTGCTGTGAGCGTGATGCCATGGCACTCTATTCAGGGGGATAGCTTGAGGCTCTGTCTCAAAAAAAAAAAAAAAAAGAAAAAAGAAAGAAATTTGAAGATAGGCCTCCCATGATTGTCATCAATAACTGTAGGTTATGAAGTACACTAATGGACACAGTACCTCACCATATTTTGAGAAGGACCCTTCAATGAGATGAGTACAATCCAAAATGAGCCTATTCTAGGGAAAGAAGTCAACATCATGAAAAGTAGAAGTAGAAATTGTGTGACATACTGTTTAGGTCTGTGAAATCATTGTTTGATCATTGGACTCTATTTCTTGGACCATAACATCCCAGGGCAGCACTAGGTATAAACCACACATTTCCCTGTTATTAAAAGTCTGTGACTTGAAAAGGAAAGAATGTAGTTCTCCACAACCAGCACTACCCTGCACTCAGACCTAAGGTCTGGAAGCCTGTCTCCCATGCATTCTGATTCTTGGGAATTTTCTCAAGAGATGTGGACAGGGCAAGCAGTATTGCTGGTCTGTGCTGATTTTCTGGCATAGATATAAGGATATGGTGGTCAACTGAGAGGAATACATACAGGAGAGGTGGTGCCCCAAGGTGCAGAGAAGTAGCCACAATAGCAGGAAAAATAGGGCTCACACCTCTGGGGCTATTCTTGACAAACACCCTATCTTTCTGAGGAAGCAGAGGAAGCCTGGCATCTTCTTCAGTGTCAGCCTATGTTGGAACAAATCAGAGATTGATCTCAGGCCCCTTGAGAAAAGGGTAGTGGTCTGTGCAGTGCACTGGAACTAGAATATGTGCGTGCAGAACCGGCAGACTCCCATAGCAGGGCTGAGCCCAAGGACTGCTTTACTGAGCCTACAAGGCACCCAGTCCTCAGGGGACCATATTTGAGATAAAGGTGGGCAGGCAGAAGTTGGAGCTGACAGCTGGGTGTGAGCTCTATCCCCGCCAGTTTCACAAACGTCAGCCTAGACCAGGTCTCATCTGCAGGGAGAACATAGTCAAGACAAAAAAAACTTCTGTGAAGTCTTTCTGTACTGTTCTGCCAGCAGCATCAATTAGGGGCAGGATGGAAACTGAGTGCATTGCCCTAGCCTCCATTAAGCTACTTAGGTTGGCAAGCCTCACCTCCCTCTGTTGTATTCTGGCAGAAAGCACTGGCCTATCACCAGATATGTAAATATCCTTGTGACTCAGACAGGCATAAACTCCTGAGCAACTGCTCATTGGAGACAACTGGGTCTCAGAATTTTTGATGTTACCAGTAACTGGGTGTGACAGAGTTGAAAGGTGGGGAAGGAGGCATCAACTTTCCTAGACTAATTGAGGTCCTCTCATGGAGGATCCATGTGAGTCATACTTGACATGCCAGCAGACCCCTGCTATCTAGTTGCCAAAGACATTTTGAACTCTCCAACCTAAGGCCATTGCTGACCGGGACAAATAATTTAGACGTCTTGAACTGTGCCAATCACCTGAGGACTATCCAAATTGGTACCCTGGGTGTGTGGTGTGGGAATGTTTGATTTTCCTTTTCCAATGTTGCCTGTGGGGGGTAAGATGTCTTAATTTCTTGTATTACTCCACACCTGAGACTTTAACCCAGAGTAACTGATTCACTAGGCTAGGACAGAAAATCAGCTGAAAAGAAGGTCAGAGCCACTTAGCCACATCACACCAAGCAGGCTTCCAGTTTCTATGGCAATAGCACTGTATGGTTCCAAGGCAAACTGTAGCAGAAAAGGGACAGACAGCAGTCCCAGCTTTTGGGTAAGTGCTAGTTAATCACTACTCCTTGAGAGACCCCAAACCAACTTCTCATATCTGCTCATCTAGCCAAATGGTATAAAATAAGCTTGGGTTAGAATCAGCTTTGGTAACATGAGTGGTAACCAGAGTGGATCAACCCACCCAAGGAAGAATTTGACAGATGCAGCTGAAGATCCTATTCATAAGTAGATGGCTGAGATGTCACAAATTGAATTCAAAATTTTGATTGTAAATAAGATTAATAGACTAGAGAGAGGTTTTGAAGTTCTCTGAGCTAACTGGTCAATGACACAGAGGAAAGTACTGCAGACTAAATGAGTAGCATAAAAAGGAGAGCTCCATCACTCAGTAACTACATATCTTTATTGAACCTCCTTATGTACTCTAAAAAATCTGATAAAAGTTTAAAATATGAAACAGTTAAGAAAGAGAAATAAAATAATGGAAACTCCCTTTAAAATTCCCGTTCAGTACAATTACTGCTAAGCATGTATACAATTGATACAAATTGAAAACTTTCTACTTTAGGCTAAAGCACAAGGGCGCCATTGTATCTCTTCTGTTACATCATTTCCATAAACTAAAACTAGCAATTATTGTGTTAATAAGCAGAAAGGAACAAAGTATGATGGCCCAGTGCCTCTAAAGATCTTCACCCCACAACTAAACCTGGCATGGCACACTGGCAGATTCCTTTCTGTGAATATTTCCTCTTTTCCTCAGGCCTGGGCATTTTCTCAGAGTAGGGGTATTTCAACTTAGGACCATGTTCCTCATGGAGCACATAAGGTTTATCTACCATGTTTGAGTGTGTTGGCCTGTACTGTTTCATAGAGGCAAAGTTGGAATCAGAATATAAAGAACAGGCTCGGGGCCTATAGTTCAACCAGATAAGGCGCCAGCCACGTACACCTAAGGTGGCAGGTTTGAATCCCCAGCCTGGACTCACCAAACAACAATGACGGCTGCAACCAAAAAAAAAAAAAAATAGCCAGGCGTTGTGGCAGGCGTCTGTGGTCCCAGCTACTTGGGAGGCAGAGGCAAGAGACTCACTTGAGCCCAGGAGTTGGAGGTTGCTGTGAGCTGTAATGCCACAGCACTCTACCCAGGGGGACAGCTTGAGGTTCTGTCTAAAAAAAAAAAAGGAATTCAAAGAACATTTCAAAAGCTTTTGAATGTTTCCAAGCACTCAACGAGGAAAATAAATAGGGAGTAAAATCAAATCATTCTCTCAGACAGCTCTAGGGTAATTCCAAGTAAACTAATGTTTGCCATACAAGAATAAATGAAGGAGATGAAGTTATTTCACAAAGCACAGCAGGTATTCTTCATGAAATTATGAAAAAGAAGTTCTGGACTTACGAAGAGATTCTGAAATTCAAATAGCAGACAGTTTGAGAATCCCAGCATGACTCAACCCAAATAAGATATTCCCCAGGCACATCATACTTAACTTCATTAAAATTAACATGAAGGAAAAAAATCTGAAAGAAGCCAGACATAAGAAAATTATAAAGTACAAGGTGAAGTAGATTAGAATGACTGAAGATCTCTCTGCTGAAATGTTTCAGGCTAGAAGAGAATGGTCCTCGAATTTTAATCTCCTAAGACAAAATAACTTTCAACCCAGAATCCGGTATTCAGCTAAACTGAGTTTCATTTATGATGGATAAATTAAAATTTTTAATGACATTCACATGTTGAATAAATTTTCCATAACTAAACCAGCCCTCTAAAATATGCTAAGACCTATCTTCCATAATAACCAGTGCAATCCTCTACCACAAAAGTAAACTCACAAAGAAAATTTTGATGTAAGTCCAATTTCTAGAGTGGTGAAAGGGTAAATATGTCCACAGGACTTTCATAAAAATTTGATACCCAAAATTTTACAAGGTTTATCAATATTCTCAATTAATGTGAATGGCTTCAATTGTCCTCTAAGGAAGCAGACCTTGGCTGATTCAATACAAAATTCCAGGCCACATATCTGCTGCATATAAAAATGTTATTTTACCTTAAAAAATAAATATAGACTCAGGGTGAAGGAATGGTCATCTCTATTCCAGGCAAATGGAAAGCTAAAGAAAGCAGGTGTTGCAATTTTATTTTCAGATACAATAGGCTTTAAACCAACAAAAGTAAGCCAGGATAAGGATATTGACTTTATATTTCACAAGGGTAATATTATGATAAGATTTGAATTATTAAAAAATATTTATGCATCCAACCAGAATGCACCTCATTTGATAAGACACATGGTAATAGGCATGAACAACTTAATTTCTTCCAGCTCCATCTTAGTCAGAGATTTTTATACTCATTTGGCTGTGTTCCCAATAAGTAAATCAGCAAAGAAATTTTAGATTTAAACTTAAAGATCCAATTTTTGGATTTAACAGACATATACAGGACATTTCATACTATGAAACTGAGCACACATTTTTCTCATAAACTCATGGAACATACTCAAAAATTGATCACATCTTAGGTCACAAGTGTTACCTCAGCAAATTTAAATGAATAGAAAAATTTCCTTGCATCTTCTCATAGTATCATGAAATAAAAGTTGAACTCAGTAACAATAGAAACCTGCATAATTATATAAGTCCATGGAAGATAAATAACCTTATGCTGAATGACAGGTGGGTCAAAGCCAAGATTAAGAATAAAATTACCAAACTTTTAGAACAAAATGATAATGAAGACCCAAATTATCAGAACTTCTGGGATAAGCAAAAGCAGGCCTAAGAGGGAAATTTATAGCACTGGCAGCCTTCCTCAAGAAAATGGAAAAAGAGGAAATTAACAACATAGAGGGACATTCTAGCAACTGGAAAATAATGAACATTTCAATTCCAAACACAGCAGAAGAAAATAAACCTCAAAAATTAGAGCAAAATTAATAAAATTGAAAACAGAAGGATTATACAACAGATCAATGAATAAAATGTTGGGTTTTTATAAAAAGGTCAATAGAATAGTTAAACATTTGGCCAATAACCAGGAAAAAAAGAGTAAAATCTCTCATTTCATCAATGATAAATTGTAAAAATGAAATTCAAACAGACCCCATAGAAATTCAAAAAAATCCTTAATGAATATTACAAGAAACATTATTCTCAGTAATATGAAAATCTGGAGTAAATTAACCAAAACTCGGAAGCATGCCACCTTCCAAGCCTTACCCAGAAGGAAGTGAAAATGTGGAACAAGCCTAACTGAAGTTCTGAAATAGCTTCAAATATACAAAATATCCCCAATAAAAAAATCCCAGGACCATGGCTTCACATCAGATTTCCAGCAAAAGTTTAAGTAGGAACTATTTCCTATTTAACTAAACCTTTTCTAAAATATAGAAAATGAGGAATACTACCCAACACATTCTATGAAGCAAAAATCATCTTGATACCCAAACCAGGAAAAGACCCAAAAGGAAAAAAATATATATATAGATCAATATGGCTAATGAATATTGATGTGAAAATATTCAATAAAACTCTAACAAACAGAATCTAGAAACACATAAAACAAATTATACACCACGAACAAGGAAGTTTTATCCCAGGGTCCCAAGGATGGTTCAACATATGTAAGTATATAAATATAATTCATCACATAAACAAATTAAAATAAACAAAGACCATATTATTCTGTCAATTGATGCAGAAAAGGTTTTGCGAATATTCAGTATCACTTCCTGATCAGAACATGTAAGAAAATTGGTATAGAAGGGATATTTATTAAACTGATAAAGGCCTTTTACAGCAAACCTACAGCCAGTATCATATTGAATTGAGTTAAATTGAAATGATTTTCACTTAGATAAGGAAGCAGGCAAGGTTGTCCATTGTCTCCACTGCTCTTAAACATTGTAGTGGAAGTTTTATCCATCGCAATTAGGGAAGCAAAGGCAATCAAATATATCTGTCTAGGATCAGAAAACATAAACCTTTCACTCTTCAAAGATATGATTGTGTATCTGGAAAACCTCAAGATTCTACTACAAATCTCTTAGAAGTGATCAGGTAATAGAGCTGTGTCTCAGGCTAAAAAATCAACAATCATAAATAGCTAGCCTTTATATAATCCAACAATAACTAAGCTGAAAATACAGTCAAGAACTCTATTCTGTTTATAGTAGTTCCAATGAATATGAAATATTTGGGGATTTCCCTAACAAAGGATGTGAAATATCTCCATAAAGAGAACTATGAAACTCTTCAAAAAAATAACTGAAAATTTTAACGAATGGAAAATAATGCTATGCTCATGTCTGGGAAGAATCAATATTGCTAAAATTTCCATACTACCCACAGTAATATATAATTTTAATCTAATCCCTATTAAGCCCTATGGTATTACATTAAAGATCTGGAAAAAAAATAATACCTTGTATTATATAGAATCATAAAAATCCTCAAATATCCAAGACATTACTTCATTACAGAAATATCCAAGACATTACTTCATTACAGAAATGAAGACAAGCAGGAGGAATTATGCTACCAGATCTCAGACAATATTATAAAATCATATTGATCAAAACAGCATGTTACTGGCACAAAACAGAGAGGTAGATGTATAGAACAGAATAGGGAACCAAAATATGAACCCAGGTATTTACCATTATCTAATCTTTGACAAGCCAATTAAAAACTTAGAGTGGGGAAAAGATTTACTATTTACCAAATGGTGCTGGGAAAACTGACTGGAAACCTGTAGAAGACTGAAACTGGACCAAAACTTTTCACCATTAACTAAGATAAACTCTCACTGGATTACACATTTACACTTAGGACATAAAACTAAAAATACTATAAGAAATTGCAGGGAAAACACTTGAATAAATCAGCCTGGGTCAATAATTTATGAGGAGGACCCTCTCACCCACCCTGGTCAATTGAAGGAACATCAAAAATACACAACTGAGACCTGATCAAACTAAAAAGTTTCTGCACATCCAAGAATACAGTAAGTAAAGCATTGAGATAAACCTCAGAATGGGAGAATATTTTGCAGGGTATATCTCCATAAAGGTTTAATAACCAAAATCCATAGACAGCTCAAATATATTAGCAGAAAAAGAACAAGTTATCCATCTCAGGATGAACAAGGGACTTGAAGAGAAACTTCTCAGATGAAGACAGCAGTATGGTCTACAGACATATGAAACAATGATCATCATCCTAAATAATAAGAGAAATAAAAATCAAAACTACTTCAAGATATCATCTAACTCCAGTAAGAATAGCCCAATTCACAAAATCCCCAAACCAGAGATGATGGCATAGTTGTGGAGAAAAGCAAACAGTTCTACATTGCTGGTGAGAATGCAAACTAATATATTTCTTCTGGAAAGATGTTTGGAGAACACTCAGAGAACTAATAATAGACCTGCCATTTGATCCTACCATTGCTCTACTATGTATATATCCAAAAATCACACTATAACAAAAATATTTGTACCAGAACAGTTATTGTAGCCCTTCCCAATTCATACTTGCTAAGTCATGGAAGAAGAACAAGTGCCCATTGACCTACGAATGGTTCAATACATTGTGACATATGTACACTATAGAATATTATGTAGCCTTAAAGAAAGATGGAGACTTTACCTACTTCATGTTTACATGTATGGAGCTGAAACTTATTTTTCTTAGCAAAGAATATACAGAACTGAAGAAAAAGTATTCAATATACTCAGACTTACTTTCAAACTAATTTATAGCTTTCAAATGAAAGTTATTACCTAAGTATAGCCCAAGAATACCAGTAAAGAGGAGAAGGAGTTGGAGGGAGGAGGTAGGATGGGTGGAGGGATGGTGATTGTTGGGACCATGCCTATGATGCATCTCATAAGGGTACATGTGCAACTTTTTAAATGTGGAATATTAATGTTTTAATACAATAACTAATAAAATGCCATGAAAGCTATGTTAACCAGTTTGATGACAATATTTCAAATCCTATATAAAACTAGCACACTGTTCCCCTGACTTCATTAATGTATACAGCAATGATTTCATTTAAAAAATAAATAAATAAAAATAAAATAAATAAAACATTATGAAAAGCATAGCTGTATAATTGTGTTATGTACCATTTAGGTCTGTCAAATAATTGTCCAATTATGGGGCTCAATTTCTTGACTTCCCTTTCTGTTTGAATAGAAACCCATGGGGAGATCAGGGCTGAGGTGTTCTTTCTGTTGCTTAGCCTTGTATCTACATTGGAGCTCATGAGATCTGCCCAACTGAGCTTCCCAGAGCATTGAAATATCATAATCATGCATGGGATAGGTCATTGAACAGTACTTCAGAAATGAGCTTATTGAGAACTTTTAGCATTTTCCTATCTGCAGGCCTCAGTGAACATAGGGAGAATTTCAAGACTGTTTTAACTTATCCATGGTGGGAGATCATTACAACTATGCATAGATCTATTTTATCCTTGACAAGTTTCATT
Organism: Galago senegalensis; assembly: GCA_963575145.1. Lineage (NCBI taxonomy): Eukaryota > Metazoa > Chordata > Mammalia > Primates > Galagidae > Galago > Galago senegalensis. The sequence continues at coordinate 16,115 of CAUYTI010133977.1, read as the reverse complement.
AGTTATTGTGTATTGTAAATGTGATCCGACATAACTCTTCAAGGTGCATTGTGGCCAAGAAGCCAGAGTTTAGACACATCTATCATGGAATCAGGATTGATGGCAATTTAAAAATAGGCTGATATTTCCCATGTTCATCATAAACCACTGCAGTTATGAAGTACACTACTAGAGAAAGTGCCTCACCAGATTTCAAGAGGGAATGTTCAGTGACACAAGTACCATTCAAATCAACCCTATTCAAGAGAAAGAAGTCAAAAGTCATGAAAAATGGAACTAGGAATTGTGTGACATACCATTTATGTCTGTCAAATCATTCTCCTACCATTGGATTCAATTTCTTCTTATATCAAATCCCAGGGCTGCATTAGGTACAAACAACTCTACCATTTGATTACAAATTTGTGACTTGAAAAGGAAAAAATGGGTTGTTAAATCCCCTGGCCATAATTAAAAACAACATTTCAAAGCAGAATTTGAGTGTGAAGAAAAGAACCCCACTCTTTGTAACAGTTTGAACCCAACAACAATCCTGGATAGCAGGAGTTGGCAGAGGCTCCTGTGGGACTAGGGGACTGATCTCTGTAGAAGAGAGTGGTGGAGAAGAGAAAAGACAACTGTGAGAAGTGGACCCAAAGGCCTAGGACCAATTACTCATCAGGAGGCAAGTGAACCAGTGCAAAAGACTTCTGATCCACTCTGTGTTGCGGCAGCTCCTGTTTTGGATTTAATTTGCAGAATCTTGCAGTCTCTAGGACCAAAAACTTAGAGGCACACTTACCAATCCCCAATACCCCTATATGCAGGCGCTCCCTAATGAGGATACAGCCAGTACATCCACATCCCCACACCCACACCCAATGTTGTGCAGAAAGACTTCGACTCCCCACCTGTGTCATTGATGTCATCCCCTAGGCCACCATTTGGGCTAAAGTACTCTTGGCTAATGCTGAGGCTGCAGCTCCAGCTCTAGCACAGGAACCAGTAACTGTTGCACCTGACCTCACCCTCTGCATGTGCCTGCTGTAGCTGCTTGCCAATTCTGCAACCTGCACTGAATAGAGCGCTATAGACCACTGCCCAGGGGCCCCTTGTGACCTGAGGAGAAGCAGTCTTGAAGGTTTTGATTTTGGTGGTTGTATTTTTCCCATGGATCTCTCAATTCATAATTAAAATTTAAAAGAAAGAAGTAAGCATAACCTCTCCAGTCACATTCAAAAAGGATAAAGACATAGCAGAATATGTGACTCAGGTCATAGAGATCCATACTTAGCTCACAGAACAGATGAAATGTCTGCACCAGCAGTGTGAACTTCATGTGCATCTGTTATAGAACATCCAGGACTTGTTTAGAAAGAAGGCTGATATTGAGATGGACTACTACAACAACCTGGAGATGCTGGCCAAGTGTTTCCTGGCCAAGATGTGCAGCACCAAGGACCAGCAACTCAAGAAGACAGAATGTTCTTTCTCGAGTCAACTGCTAAAATCACCTTTAAACAGGTGAAGCAGGAGAACAGGGATGACACTACCCTGAGTGACAGCTACTTGAAAAACATCATTCCTCAATTTGTACAAGTCAGTGATGACTCAGGAAGACTGTATAAAGAGTAAAGAAATCAGTCAGAAGCTCCAGGATGATTTGGTGAAGGTGTTAGATTGTTGTCTCAGAAAACCCCTTTTCCCCCCAAAGCCCCTTCCTACCCTTAAAGTTACAAATCCTCCCTAGCACAGGGAGTGGCCTGCTTACCTGATCACCCTGTTCCAATTTCCCATTGCCCACCCCTAATGGCTCTTTCTACTGGAGGAATAACTCCTTATTTGTTATCCCACCAGCCCATCAGCATTTTAAAACTTCCCTATATAATATGTTCCCCCACCTTTCTTTCTCTCTGTCTCTCTTCCACCTCCCTCTACCTTCCTTCTCTGCTCTCTCTCTTCCCTTCTCTTCCTCTTCACTCTTCTCTATTCTCTGTCTCCTCTTCCCAACTCTATCCTTATCTCTCTCCCCTCTTTTCTTTCCTCTTTTCTCTCTTCCTTGGTGCTGCTCTGCAGCCTTTCTCCCCCCCGACCAATAAAGACCTTTCATACAAGCCTCAGTGGTCTGATATCTCTGAGGGTTAAAGTGCTTCTCTTTTAGAAGGTCCTGAATAAGGTCTAATCAGTAATGAACACACATCACACATAGAATTCCAACAGCATATCACATGGGCAATATTTAGACCAAAGTAAAGGAGACAGAGAAGCAAATTGGTAATCATTAAAGGAGGTGACAACAATTGCAGTCTCATTTATCTACTCTAAAGATTGGGAAAGAAGAAGTAAATAAAACAATGGAGGCCACACTGAAGACCATTCAAGAAGTGACTTTTGAGGATTTTGAGGATGTGTCTGACTGCTTCTAGTACAGAGCTCTATGGAGTCTATCAAGGCCACAGCCTCAGAAACCACAAGCAAACCTGGCATTGCTAAGAGGAGAACCAAACAGCAGAATACAGAACAGTTTCATTTCATAAAAATGAAGGAGTACCTGGAATGCAGGAACCTCCTCACCAAATAATAAGTCAATTAGGACCTTCTGCAGAGAAGCCTAGGAGTATGTCAGCAGACAGATTGCAGTCTAGCCAGGCATAGCTCAACTGTGAGGAAACAGGATGCCAGCCAATCAAGGCCTTTGGTGGTGGAGAGCTGTATCTGGTTTCTACACTTTGTTTTATATTAGACATAGTACCTAACCCTACAAAATTGGCTTGAACTTTTTGTTTTTTCCAAGAAGATGGCCAATCAAACTTAGCAATTATGGAGACATCAGCTCCAGAGTCCACGAGCCCTTCAATTTCAATTTTGTCCTGAAATAAAACTTTACATCTAGGCCTTGAATCATTAAGAAAATTATGCCAAAAAACATGAGTTCCTGTACTTCCAAAACTTCCTGTTCTATCAACTGTAGCAGATTTTCCTTTAAAATAAGGAAGCAGTAACAATTTAGCGATACATATCCCAATGGTTAGTGCTACCGGTTGAGACACAGAAACCATAACATAAATTTCTACTTCATAGTCTGAATCAATGACTCCAAGATGAACAAACAATCCTTTAACTGTATAACTGCTTCTACCAATAATTAAACCAACAGAATCTTTAGGAATTGGACCATAAACTCCTTTAGTCAAAGTATATGGAGTATCTCTAGGTGTTAGAGTTATTTCTTCTACTATGGGTAGATCTAAAGCAGCACTGTCCCGAGTAGCATGAAAAAGATCAGTAACCAAAGTTTTAGCTGGGTGTTGCTGTGAAATAACATCAGAGGCTTTAGCCTCAGGCTTTGTAATGTTATTAGTAGTTGGGACAAAAGTCTCCTGCAGAATGGAAATGCCATTAGATTTTAAGATGTTAATGTTTCGGGGAACAGCTGAACTGGGGTTGCTGTGGCTTCTGTGGCTACTGGAAAGGTTTTGGCTACAGTACCTATTTTGTTCTCCTGGCCCCGGGTCAGGGCCGATGTCCCGTTTTTTGACCTCTGGGGAGGGAGCATATTGCCATCTTTATCCTTTACAGATCTACACTCATTTGTCCAATGCCTGCCCTTTTTGCAACGGTGACACAGACCCGGTGGTAAAGGTGGGTCAAGGGCTTCCACTTTCTTGCTCTTATTACAATCCCTTTTTATGTGACCACCTTTGCCACAATTATAATATCTTGGATTGTGGTTTTTGAGAGCAGCTGCCATATGGGCACCGATCTGATCTCCTATAAGAGCGGCTTAGAAGGCCGAAGTGCCAATACTTTTACAAGCTGTAATAAATTTCTCAATTGAGGCATTTTTCTCATGTCTAATGTGTGCCAATACATGCTGGCAATCTTCATTAGCATTTTCAAAAGCCAAAGATAATAATTATATATCTTGTGCCTCAGGTCCAGGTATAGCTCGCCTGATACCAGTGCAATGTTTAGCAAGAAATTCAGCATATGGCTCATTAGGACCTTGAATAATTTTTGTAAAATATTTTCCTTCTCCAGGGCCATCAAGTTGGGCCCCGACTTGAAGACAAATATTTCTTATTTCTAATAAAATATTATCAGAAATTTCAAGCTGTTTATCCTGTGGTCTGAAATCTCCTGTACCTGTTAATTGAGAATATGGTAATTCAGGGTTATCATCACTAGGAGCAATATCTTCTTTTTTCCATCCAGAGTCAAATAGCAAATATTTAGCAGGTGTAAGCACTGTTTCTGCTAATCTTTCCCAGTCCCTGGGTGTAAAATAACGATCCCCACAATAAGAATGTAAAATTCCTTGAGTAAATGGAGCATTCGGACCATAAGACATAAGCACATCTTTAAGAGACTTAAGAAATATTAAATCAATCTCAGTATATTGTACTTGGGGTTCTGCTGCTGCCGCACCTGCTTGAGCCCCAGGTTGCACATTGTCTCCTGCACCCGCCCTTTGGGCTGCTGCCCGAGTAATAGCCATAATCAGACCTAAGCTGTTAGAACTCGCAGGTGGCAGAGGTAAAGTAGAAGAGTTACAGGGAATCAACAATTCATCTAGCAACCTGATGTTTTTAGGGTTGGGAAAAACAGCTCTTTTAATGTGGGTGGACTCATATGTCCGATATTCAACAACTGGGAGTTGAATGGCAGAAGGTGGAGGCCGCTGAGTTACTAAGAGAGTTGGTCTGCTCCTCTCTGGAGATGTCGGATTTGATCTGAGTGGCTTAGGGGCCTCTGCCATGGAGAGAGGAGGAACAAAGGGAGGAGGCTGTGGTGGAGGGAAAAACTGCAAAGTGGGTAGAGGAAGAAAAGCTTGAGGGGGTAAAGAGGATGGAATTATCATATGTAAAAAAGATTCAGGAGGTGCAGAAGGCTGAGTTTTAGTCTTTTCCATCATATCATAACATTCCTTAATAAAACTTTTAAGTTCAGTCATTTTATCCTGTAAAGAGTGTGTAGATGACGATGGAGACAAAACATTAATGTCATTTTCATTGTCCCCTTGTGAAAAGCACTCATCTAAAGAGTCCTCTGTATTATCAGCTTTCTCCTTCTCACTCTGATTAAGTGTTGGATCCTCAGTTTTGTCTGAGACAGAAAGTTTAATAAGATCTGCCTCGGCACCTGCAATAGCAGCGAAATTAGGCAGCTTAGGAACTTTACTTTTGGTGCCTACAAAAGACTGTAAAGCTAACTTAACCAAGTGGTAAACAGCCCAAATATCTTTATCTATATATATTGCCTTGCTGCTGATGATGTTTCATTTCTTCGCCGACTTCCTCCCAAACAGTTAAATTTAATTGTTTATGGGAATCAGGAGTAAACCAATGGCAACAATTTCTTATGGTGGCAAATAAGCAGTGAAAAGAGTTAGTCTTAACAGAAATTCCCATAGTATCTAAAAGATTTTTAAGCAATTGAATGTATTCATCCTCAATAACCAAGGAGGAGTTACCCAAGATGAATGATCCCTTTTTCTACCTATCCAAAGCCTGAGTATTTCCAAGTCTCAGAAACTCTTTGGATTCCAAAAGTTCCAGTTTACTAACCTCAAGGTCGGTTGAACAGATGCTCCATGAACAATTTGAACAGGTCCTCGGTCCAGCTGTGGATCCCTGCTCATGGTGCCAGATCTCGGTGTTATGTTCTTTGGAGTTCTGATCTGAGATGTAGGGGAAATAAATGCAGACGGATTGAGTTTTTCAAGGGAGACCGTGACTCACTCTGGTCGGTGGCCTAGCTTAACTTTACTGATTACCTTATATACTTTCCAACATTCAGTAAGAATTTAACACATATACAAAGAAGTCAAGTAACATTAGGAAGCAACCATTTAAGATTACAATCTAGTGTGAAGGCCGAGGAACACATATACAATAGATTTTGTTTAGAGTAAAAACATGAGGGAGTTTGGCTGTCTGTCCTTGCTAGCCCAAAGTTAAGTTACACATTATAATGCTAACGAATGGAGGAAGACAGAGAATATAAACCAATGCTCTAAGACCGGTCTTTCCATCCCACAGCTCACTTTGGCTGTCTCTCAATACCCCATAGTGTGAGACACTCTACATTCTTGCATTTCTATAGGCAAGCGCAGAAGCTCAAGCTGTAAGGAAATAATTGCACAGAAACAAGTCTCCTGAAGGAGCACATTGTGGTGACTGCCATGTCTTGAGCAAAGGGAGCTTATCTCCTACACTAGGGGAAAGTTTCCAACACTGGATTCATGGGTAAATGTACAATAATAGCCCGGCATTGTGGTGTGCACCTGTAGTCCCACATACTCAGGAGGCTGAACAAAGAATATTGCCTAAGCCCAGGAGTTGGCAGTTTCTGTGATCTGTAGACACCATAGAAGTTGACTGAGTGTGATAAATGAAGTAAGTCTTTGTCTCTATAAAAAAAATTTTAAATTGAGAAGTAACTCCAATAGGAAAGTTTTTCTCCCTTTATTGATTGAGGCATAGTTTTGTTTTGTTGCCTTTGGTATAGAATCTTCGTATCATAGCTCACAGCAAACTTCAAGTGTGCATATTAAGCAAACCTATTCCCACCATGAGTATGTAGGACCCGGCATAACATCTGGCCGCTTTTATTCTTCAGAGGTGGTTATCTCTTTAGTGCTGAGACTGGTCTCCAATTCAGATATTCAGACAATCCAATTGACCAGGACTACCTAATTGCCAATATGAGAGGAATGAAGAAACACCCCTGGCCCTTAGATGTTTGAATTGGTGACTCACGACAAGATTGGTGACTTTAAACATTGGCCTAGCCAATCTGCAACAAAAATTGCTGGGCATTGTGCCGGGTACTTATAGTTTAAGCTACTGGGGAGGCTGAGGCAAAAGAATTGCCTGAGCCCAGGAAAAGGAGCTTTCTGTGAGTTGTGATGTCACAGCACTATAAAGACTATGACATATGAAATTATGTCTCAAGAAGAAAAAAGAGAAGATTTTTTTAAAAAGCATGCCACTTATGTATCTCTAGGCAGATTTGCCATCTGGAATGCAGCGTTAGTCTCATTGCTGTACAAAATCTCAACTGTTGTGTCAGCATAGTGACTGGACTCTCACCCATTGTTATAATCATTAAGGCAAAAATGCAAGAACATTTCTCTGTGTGTGGATGGACAGCTAAGAATTATCCTGGATTCAACACTTTCAGGACACAAGCAGAAGTGAGCAGGAAACTCCACTGAAATCTTTGACTAGAAGCATGGATAACACAACACTGTGAGATGAAGTCACTATATATTCACCATGGATGACATTACAATGGCTGTTGCCCTGTGTTAACCCCTTAATGCTTATTCTTATTCCTGCTAAGTTTGTGTGGTTGCTGTCTGGGCTTGTTGTTGGATTCAAACTGGGGTTCTTTTCTCCACACTCAATTTCTGCTTCCTAAATTTTGTTTTTTAACCATGGCCAAAAGATTCAACAAACCATCCTTTCCTTTTCAAGTTATGGATTTGTAATCAAATTGAAAAGTGTGGTTTATACGTAGTGGTGCACTGGGATGTTATGGAACAAGAAATCAAGAAAAATGATCAGACAATGATTTGACTGACCTACATGGTATGTCACACAATTCCCACTTCTACTTTTCATGATGTGTTACTTTTTTATGTAGAACAAGCTTGTTTTGGATTGTAGCTGTCTCACTGAAAGTTCCCTCTCAAAATCTGGTGAGGCCCTGTGTCCAGTAGTGTCCTCCATACATGTTGCTGTTCTTGGGGCTAAATAATCAATGACACAGACGAAATCACTGAAGATGAAATGAATACTGTAAAAGGGAGACTGAAACTCTATAATGCACTCAGTAACTACCTGACTTCATTGATCCTTTTATATACCCTAAAACATCCCACAAAAGTTTAAAATAACAAACAATTAAGAAAGCAAAGTGAAATTTTGGAAATGTCATAAAAATACTAATTCTGCACAGTTACTGCTGAGCATGTATGCAATTGATACAAGTTGAGAACAATTTTCTTGGGGCTCAACCACAAGGGCACCAGGATGTGTGTTCTGGTAGCCCATTTCTTTAAACTAAAACTATCAACTATTGTGTCAATAAGGTCAATGGAACAAAATACAATGGCCCAGTGCCTCAATAGGTGTTCAGCCCCCAGCTATAATCCTGCATTGCCCTCCAGCACATTCTTTTCTGTGAACTTTAGATTTCTGCTTTTGAGAAGGCCCCAGATATCCTCAGAGTAAGGAGATTTCTTCCTGGGGCCACATTCCTCAGGGAACACATGAGCATGGGGATCTGTACCCCTTCATTTATCCTTTTCTAATTATTGAGTTATACTGCTGCCATAGTTGAAAACAGCAGCATTCTGCTCACTAGTTCTTTTTACTTACAAAGGTTTTTAATGATTCAACATAACGTGAATCCAGTTAGACAAAACAAGAACAGAGAACCAGCAGAGGTCCCAATAAAGTATGAATTTTGTCCATGAGATTTAATTGAGCATACCCTCTTCAGATATGCCTTACAAGAAGTCATATCCATAATTTGTTCTAAATTTTACTCAAAAGCTTTATGCACTTGATTGTTGTAACTCAATTATATTATCTGTTATATTTTCATAGTTTAACAAATATTTTCTGACTTTACTCCAGGAGAATAATGTTTCTTTATAAAAAAACTGGTGTTACACAATAAGAAAAAACATTCCAATCACATTTTAATTTTATCTGCTTCTCTAAACTATATAATTGATCACCTATCAAAATTACTGTCTGTTCTAAATCATCCAATTCATTATGTATTTCAGTATCAATTTGTTTTTGAGAAAACCATAGTTTCTCAGAATCTTTATCCCAATTAGACACAAATTTAAAGTCATTACAGATGTAGTGAGGGCTATTCCATTGGTGGCTTCAGAGTCTGTGATGGCTATTATCCCAAGAATTGCTGCTATCAAAAGACCGATAAACGGTCTTTGTCCTCTTCATCAGGTAATGTGAAAAACTCACTAGGGTATAAATGTCTGGGGACACTTCCCACGGTCTCATCATCTTCATGGATATCCAAATGCTGGTTCTGGCCAAAAGTCAATAAATCTTAACTCATGTAACATTACATCTCATGGATACATTACAACATATCAACATTTGATGGGACAATGTATTTCTCCAGTGTCCTTATTTCAAATAATATTTCAAACTAACCAAAAGAGGAATGTTTTACACAAGCATAAGTAAAATGGACATCTTGCCACTTGAAATGGAAGTTATGTTGAGAAAGATGTCCAAGTTTATGTATGTGTATGCCTTTCCATGTATGTAATCCAAATAAAGCCTCTCCAAATTTCTATATATCAAGTTGTGATGGATAGTCATAAAGACCTGGAGTAGGTGCAAAACCACTTCCTTTCCACAAAAGCTAATTGGTTAAGGAGTAGATTGTATCAGTGGAATTTCTATTATGACTAAGGTGACTAGAACCAGGCTCTGACTTTTCCATCACATAAGTCAAAGATCTCCAGTGAATGATATATACAAATTTAGTTTGTCTCAAAGCATGTAAATACGAGCTTCGACTGTTTGACCAATGAATCTGATCCATAACATCAGTAAACACATGCAGCTTACAGTGAGGTAAATGAAACAATAATGGTTGATGTGTTGATATTAATTTAGTAAAAGCCAGGATAGTTAGTAAATACATTTCATGATAACCAGAATTGTTTTTTGAGCTAACCCACTATTGTAAACCAAAAGATAAACAAGGAGGATCTGGATCTAGAGATAGAAATGGTCCCATGACTCCAGTGGAATAATTGGAGAGGGATGTCCACTCTTCTTCTGGATTAAGAAAAAAAAATTCAAACATATTTTCTGGAAAGCAGTGATCTTTCATTCACATATAGAAACTGATAATTAAAACCATGAAACTCCTCTTAATAATGGAGAATTAGAAATATAACTTAAATAAGTATAATTTTGTTAGGCACTTACCTGTGTATTAAATATGGCTAGCACTGTGAGAAACAAGTATCGAGAGGTAATTGGATTATTACTCACCATCATGAATGTTGTCACTTCCTGGTTGAGGTAGAGCTTCCTAGTTGAGAGAGCCCTCTCCATGTTATTGAAGGAGGTGAGCTCCAATTTCTTTCCAATCCAACTAGAACAAGGGGAAAATAGATTTCTCTGTTTCTCCAATGACAGAGAGATCATCCTCATGGCCAGATTCCTAGCTCAGCTTTGCACTTGCAATTGGCATGGACATGGTGTCATATCGCAGTTTCATGTGTTTATCTGGGAACCAGAATTCATTGTTTCCTATGGAGAGAAGAGCATTCCCTCTACCCATTGCACTACCACAGCAGAAAACTATTCTCCTTTAAAACTATCTTTCTAATAAAAAGGTTGGTTAACAGGTACAGCTGCCTGCTTCATCCCTAGTTTTGTGGCTGGAGTGTTACATTAAGAATCCAAATTTTAAAAATTTAGAGTAAATAGAACTGAATTAATTTTATTCATAGAGGTTTTATGACAACCTATTCCACCTTTCTGTTGAAAGAGCATTTGTTTAAATATTCGGTTTGGACGTCCAATAATTACTTGTCCTGTAAATTTTCCTGGAATACCTGTAATGTGTTTAATATTATATGCTTTAAAAAATTTTCATTGTTTGTTGGAAATATATACAGATCCATTATCAGGTTTTATCACTTAAAGAAGGCCTATAATTGCAAAAGCTTCTTATAAATGAGTGATTACTGAATCAGCTTTTTCAGATGTTAAGGCTGATACCCAAGAAAAATGGAAATAAGTATGAATTGAATGATGAATATATTTACATTTTCCAAATTCTGCATATTTTGAAATATCCATTTGCCAAAGTTTTCTTGGTTTAAAACCTCTAGGGTTTACAACTGGAGGTAAGTGAGGAATTATAATTGTTTGAAAAATAGGAGAAGATCATATAATGTCTTTTGCTTCCTTCCATGTAATACAGTATCTATGTTTGAGTGAGGAAGCATTATTATGGTACAAAGTGTGTTCCTCTTGGGCTCTTAGCATGGTGCCAATTATTTTATAAATAGAATCATTTCCAGCAGTTAAAGTTCTAGGTCAATTAGAATGGACCCATACATGGGTTATGAACACTGGCAAATTTGTATTCCAATTTAAATTTCTGATTGATCATCAGACTATGTAGTAGTTTCTATATTATACATGATGTGTGCCTAATAAATGGGACCAGTAATAATATTTAAATGAATATCCAGAAAATATTCTAGTAATAAAATAATAGCAAATACTTTAGCTTTCTGTACTGATTTGTAAGGATATTGATGAATATTGGTAATATTACTGCCAATATATCCAGCTAACACTGATTTCTTAGCATCTATAAAAAAATTCTTAGCATTAAAGAGGGGAGTAAGTGATATAATTTTAGGTAGTATCAAAGATGTTTTCTTTAAAAATTAGATATGTTTATCTTGAGGATAATGATTATCAATTATACATAAACAATCAGAAAATGCAATCTGCCAATCTTGAGACATAATGAAAGAATTAGAAATTTGTTTGTTAGTTAAGGGAACTATTATTTTTTCTGGGTCTTGTCCAATTAATTGATGGAGGTGATAATGTCCCTTGATAATAATATTAGCTATTTTTTTAATGTAAGTCTGAAGTTTTTCAGTAGCTTTATGGGGTAAAAAACACCGTTCAATAAAAGCACTTTCTTGAGTTAGTAAGCCAATAGGAGAATGTTCAGAAGGAAACACATGAAGATAACAATTGTGATTCTCAATCATTCTATCTAATTGAGAATTTTAAATATGTTCTTCAAGCTGTTGTAACTCTTACTCAGTTTTAGGGGTTAAAGTTCTAAGAATTTTTAACTCTGAGCTTCCTTCTGATATAATGAGTTAATGAAAAAGGAGAAATACCTACAGATAGACAGAACTAATTAATGATTCAAATTAATTTTTGAAAATAATTTAAAGTTTTTAAAGAATTTATTTGAATTTGAATTTTTTGGTGGAATTATTTCTCGTGTAGTAATTTTATATCATAATTTTTATATCCCAGATATCTCAATGTTGAATTTTTTCAGGGGCTACATGAAGGTCATATTCATCAAACAGTAAACAAACTAATTGTACAATCTTATTCAGAATATGTGAATAAGGATAAGCAAATAAAATCACATCCCTGTAAAGATAACAAATGAACAAAATGCCATCAGAGAACCGTAAAGTAAATTTTTGTAAAGGCTGTTGTACATACATTTGACACAAGGTGGGGCAGTTAACCATGTTTTGGGGTAAAACATTCCACTCATATCTCAAAATAGTGGAGGTATTATTTCAGTGAGTAATTTTAAGAGTAAATCTTTCAGAATCTTTGGAGGTCAAAGAAATGTCAAAAAATATTTTAAGTTAACAATTACTGTATAAAATCCTTTATGAATTAATGAAGGATTAAGAGTCCCTGGATGAAGGGGTTCCATAGGTTGAATTATAGAAGTTAATTTTTTAAATCTGTTAACATTCTCCATTTTCCTGATACCTTTATAAGCACAAAAACAGGAGAGTTCCCTGTGCTGACAGATGGTTTAATGAGACCTAATTTCAATTGTTCAGTAACTAATGAATGGAGCACTTCTAATTGTTCTCTCAGAAGGTTCTGCTGCTCAACCCATACGGTTTATTAGATTTCCAACTACTAAAAAGGGCAAGGCTCTCAGCAGTGACCCCTAGGAAAATGCTTCCAAAGAACTGGAAAACCTAGACCTGACCAGTCTTTGCCAAGTCTCACATTTTCATATGTTTCAGGAGGAGACGGTAGGGAACTATAGCCCATATCAAACTTCATGTTTTTAACAGAAGAAGGCATGTTAGATATTGTTAACAAAGCTCCCCACTGCTGTAAAATATCTATCCCCCCCATAAAGTGATAGAAATAGGAGCAAAATAAAGCTTTATTCTAGATGGCTGGCCATCACAATGTTTACAAAATACAATTTCTGTAATATTCTCAATTTTAGATATTATTCCAAGCTCCACAATAATGGCTATGATATGGTGCTTATGGCAGGCAGGAGACCAAGTGAAAAGCAATGATGCAAAGATCAGCACCGGTGTCTACAAGTCCTTCTAACACAGTGCTGTCCTGGAAAGTGACCTGACATCACAGATGATAGTCATTCAAAAAAGCATTCCAGTAAACATGAGTTCCAGTACATCCCAAACCTCCATCTCTTTGAACAGGGGCAGCCTTGTCCTTCTAATTGGGCAAAAGTAATAACTGTGCAATATGCTAGCCCACTGATAACATGATTGGTTGAGTTACAGAAGCCAATTTGAAAATTTCACCATTGTAATCTGCATCTATGTCACCTAAATGTATACACAATGCTTTAATAGTGGAACTGTTTCTTCCTATTGTTAGCCCAATTGACTTTTTAGTGATTGGACCATAAACTCCTGTAGTAACTTATATGGGACATCATGAGGGGTCAACAACAGTCAAATCCAATGCAGAGCTACCATGAATAGCATGATACCAATCTGAAACTGAAGTTTTAGTAACAGCTTGATCAGGCTGTGAAGCCAGTACCAAATTCTGCTGAGTCAGGGGTCACCCCCAGGTGTTCTTATTTAAGAGTTCTAGGTGTTGGGAGTTGCCTGAATCTGTGCATGTGTCATCCCTGTACTGACCATATTCACTTGAGTCTTCCAGTCAAGTTGAGCTTCCAGTTGAGTTGTTCAGACCCTAGGTCTGGCCCATCTGGGAGTTTTATGAATCCCTTGGTGGTAGTATATTACCATCCTTATCCTTAACAGATCTACATTCATTAATCCAATGTCTTCCCTTTTTGCACTGCCTGCAAACTCAAGATGGCAGGAGAGGTTCAGAGGTTTCCTGTTCTCTGCTTTTACCACAGTCTCTCCAAATGTGAGAAGACATGCTACAATTATAGCAATTAGGATTCTTAGTTTTTTGGGTGGCAGCCATATGAAGACCAATTTGATCTGCAATTAATGCAGCCTGGAAGGAGCTAGACCATACATTTATGTAGGCTCTAAGAAATTTATCAATGAAGACATGTTCTTCATTTCGAATGCCTGCTAATATGTGACAACAATTATCTTTAGAATTCTTACATACAAGATAAATCAAAAGCATATCTTGCATTTCAGTGCTTGGAATTCCCTACTGAATGGTGGAATTAAGTCTCACAAGAAATTCAGGGTATGGTTCATTTGGTCACTATATTATTTTTGCAAAAAGTCTCACAAGAAATTCAGCTTATGGTTCATTTGATCCCTGTATTATTTTGGTAAAGAATTGTCCCTTGTGGCTCATCTACCAGAGCTCATGCATGTAAGCAAAATCCTCTGTGGGTGGTAAAAGTATTATTAGAATGCTCAACTTCTGTTTCATGTTACCAATAGTATCCTGAGCCTGTTAATTGATCCCAAGAGAATTTGGGTTTTGCACCTTGTAATTTATTAGCTTCATTTCTCCAGTAAGAAAAGAAATGTAAATATTGAGCAGGAGAAAGAGCAATTATAGGGAGTCTTTCCAGTCCCTGAGGGTAAGAAACCAATCTCCAAAATTATAATGTAAAAGGCTTTGAGTATACAGCTCAGAAGAAATTACAGCATCTTTTAACATTTTGAGGAATTTAATATCTACTTCAGAATACTTGGGTCAGGAAGGCAGGGAACTGGCATGATTAAGCCCAGATCCTTATTATGAGTGCAACCTCTGCTAAACAACTGTCAGGCTCTTGTACAATTCTCTCATTTGAAGGGTTAGGTAAAATTACTTTTTGAACTTATGTAGAAGACTCTAGACTCTTATATTCATTAGTGGCACTAAGGACCTCATGCCAATAGGATAAAAATGCTTAGGTTTATGCTCTGGAGATGGAGAATGGAGAATTAAAGTGTAAAAGTCTAGGCTCCTCAGGCAGAATAGGAGGTGGTGGAAAAAGCACATCAGTAGAAGGCACGGGATGCATTGGACGAATACAAGAGGTAATGGTGTGGAAAAGAAGGCTTCTGTTTCATATTGTCAATTAAATCATTACACTCTATAATGAAAGTTTTTAGGTTTGACATTTTTTCCTTTGCTATTCATTTTATCTGCACTGCTTTTGCAAAGATTGAGAAAAAAAAAAACGGGTGGCAAAGCTTCCTCTTGTGGCTCTTTTTTGGAAAGGACTTTATCATTATCTAAATCTCCTTTCATGTCCTAGACTGTCAATTTAGCAATTTCAGGCTCTTGGTCACCTTTTTCAGACACTAGTTTACATACTTGTTTTCCCTTTCATTAACAAAAGTTTGAAAAGCCATCTTCACCAAGTAATAAACAGTCCACACAGCTTTATCAATAATATTACCATGCTGATGAAACCATTTCATGTCCAGTCCCACACAGACAAATTCAATTGATTATGAGACTCAGCTGAAAACCAACAATGAATTGTTGCAAAAACATTGCAGAAAGGTTGTTTTGATGGAGACACCCATCATTTCCAATAAAGATGTTAGTAAATGAATATATTCATCCTCAACAGAAATTGTATTTCCCATCTTAATTTCCCTTTAATTAAAGAGTTTTGAGAGTTCTGAATACTCACAACACAGTCGTAACCTCAATTTTGCCGTTTCCAGAGTTCTTACCTTAAAGTAGGTGACAAAAGCGCCATGAACAGTTTGACCAGGTTTGGTCTAGGTGAATACCCTGCTTGCTGTACCAGATGTTGCTGTTCTCAGGACTAACTTATTGCTGATGCAGAGAAAGCAGTGCAGATGAAATGAATACCATGAAAAAGAGACTGAGTCTTGATGAGGCTCTCAGAAACTACCTATCTTTATTGATACTCTTATATACTCTGAAACATCTCATATATATTTTTTATTCTTTTTATTAGATCATAATTGTGTATGTTAATTATCTCATAGGATACAGTGTTTTACTTCTATATGCAGTTTGGAAATCTCTCATCCAGGTGGCTAACACAGCCATCATGTCTTTCTCATAATTGTTATGTTAAGACATTTATATTCAACCTTTAGACAAATTCACCTGTACCCAAATAGAATAAACTATAGGCATGATCCCCACAAT
>CAUYTI010133975.1:0-24951 GCA_963575145.1 Galago senegalensis | reverse complement strand
AAAGCAATAACTGAGAAAATGACATGAAGGCTGTGTTGACCAGTTTGATGGAAGTATTTCAGAATGCATGTGAAAACCCCACACTGTACCCCAGAAGAGTATCAATGTACATAGTTAACATTCAATAAAAAAAAAAAATCTGTAAGATTCTGAAGCTGTTATAATATTATTCCCTCAAAGTGTTAACTACGTATATTGTTTTGGAGAATTTACAGGCTTTCTAAAGCCTCTCCATATCACAAAACTGCAAAGAGAAATCATTGCTCTTGGATAAAGAGAGATGTTACCAAAAATTTTAGTCATGAAGGTGCGTAAGCTGAATTTACTGTTTTCTATAAAGCTCAGAAAATTGCTCAAGTGTTCTAAGTGCTTAACACTTGGCTGTTCTTTTCCCAGAGAAATTATTTTTGTGTTCTCTGTACCTTCAGATCGATTTTGCAAAGAAATTTCCATGATCTACTCAAATCCTTGCAGCAATCCTCCTCTCTTCTCTCAACTACTTTTTCCCTAGATAGCAAAGAAAGCTATTTCTTTTCAAGCAAGAGACTTTATTCTTTTCAGACAAACCATCTAAAAAGAACTGTGAAGTCACATAGGTAATGGGTTCCAATAAATAATTCTCGTGATGACAGAACATTTAAGGACTTGATATATGGGTCCTCTCCTATTTAATAGCCCAAATCTGCGAGGATCTTTTCCTAATTCCAAGGGGAAGTTGATGACAGAAAAAAGAGAGAAGAGCTTAGGACAGGAGCCGGAAGCTCTCATCATTAAAAGCGTCTTGGTTGAGGAGTAGAAGACAGTAATTTAGATACGACAGTGACAAAAGGAGTTTGATCAGGATATGAGGCCAAGGACTTTGAAAAGAACAGACCATTGTGAACCTGACCTATTTAAAGCAGAGGACAGGATAATGGCTGGACATACTTGTAATGTATACGAGGAATTTTTTGGCAAATCCTCCTCTCATAACCAGCCTACCACATTTCTTAGAAAATCAGGTAAATGAAGCCTTTGACTAAAGGATAAACCCCAAAGTAATTCTGTAAACACTGATAACCTCAAGCAGCAAACCAAATATACTTCAATTCTTTCTAAAGAATCTACAGTAGCAAATTATTCAAATTAGATCTCTTAAATTGGTTCATATTATTCCCAATAAAGCAGACTCTGTTGCTTTCTTGATATGTCCACCATTTCAGATCAAGTGATGCAGAACCATTAGACACGTCTGCATTGGGTAGATGAGAAAAGACTTATTAGAAGCTTTCTTTTGAGTGTGTGTATGTGTCTATCCGTGTGTGCCTGGGAGTGAGTGTGTGCATAAGAGCTGGCTCTGAAATTAAGGAGCAGAATAATTTTTAACATTTATGAGTTACAGTGGTGTAAAATATGAAAAACTCTTAATAGCAAATTCATTTTTTAAAAAATCAGGCAACTTGAATAATAAGTGATTTAGAGATTTTCACTTTGTAGTGGTCAAACAGCAGAGGGAAAAAAAGTTGAAAAGAATATAAAACATTAGGGGGTCTGTATAATTAATCAGAAATCCTACAAAGTGTGCCATAAATTAGAGCTGCAATTATACCACTGTGCTTGGAAAATAGGAAGCTGGTCCTTTTACATAAGCATTCAGGTCTATTTCTTAATACCCACCTCTAGAATAATGTGAAGTGCACTTTAGGAAATGTGGCTAAGAGAGTTAATGCCTTCACTGCTGCTATTTACCACCTAATTTGCAAAATTTTACAGCATCTTAATAGTCATATTGCAGTTAAGTATAATAAAGAAATATCTTACCTTCTTGAAATTCATATCAGGAAAGGAAACTTTAAAAGCTACTAGAAAACAAGAGTTTTTATGGACCTAAAAGTTGCCGTGTTCCTTTGCTTGAAATTAAGTATAAAATTTACTTTTAAAATGTAAGTTGCTTCTTTGCAATTTTCAACTCTGGTCCTTTCTGTCAACAATAAACTTAAAGGTAACTATTGCTACTGAATTATTCATTCCAAAACTTTTGGAATTTCACTTATTGTTTTTATGTTATAGGTAAAGACATACATTGTTTGAAAAAATACTTTGTGCGTATAAATTACAACGTACTACGTTCCTTGGCAGCTTAGGTTACGCCACTGAATTAATTCCAGGTCATTCATTAGCGTTACTTTTCTGATAAAAGGGCATTTAAAAAGGGGTACACACACACACACACACAACGCAACCTGGGATCGAACTGTGTGGGTCCACTTTTGCTTCAATTTTCCTCCACCTCTGCCACCCCGAGACAGTAAGACCAACCTTGTTCCTTGTCCTCCTCTTCCTAGGATGAAGATTTCGATAATGATCTACTTCCACTGAACAAGCACAAGTCCTGACAATTAAATTCGTGAACTTGTTCTAGAAAAAGTGCTGCATACCTCACTGCTGAATATCACTACTGTTATCTTTGAAGTACTCCCCTCGGGAAGCTATGCACCGACACTATCACCTAGTCCACACTTTGAAGTAATTTTGGAATTCTTTCTCTGCAATGGCTATCAGAGTTATCTTCATATTACCTTTGATGTCCTGAATGTCATCAAAATGTCTTCTTTCCTTTATTTCCTTTATGTTCAGGTCAAAGACAAAAGTCATTGGGGGCCAGGTGAGGTGGCTAGGGATGATATTCCAATCCAGTTATTTGTTTACTGGCTAAAAACTCCCTCAAAGACAGTGCCATATGAGCTGGTGCCTTGTTGTGATGCCAGAGCCACACTTTTCTCATGCCAAGATTTTCCTATTTCTTTATCGATGTTTACTTGGTCTTCTGTATGCTTCTCACAATCAGCCACTGACTTTGACATACAATTCAGTGAATTTTTGCAATGTTTTTGTCAGTTCTGCTGATTAGAGGGTGCTCTGACCTCTCTTCATCAATGCCATTTTCTTCATGGCATTCTCCCCACACAAACTTGGATTAACATGTCCCTGATTTCACTTCCACTCTTAACAAGTTTAACAAGAAATTTGTAAATGTTTATTCATCACTCTAATTAAAGCATGGACATTGTTGCCACAGCACATAAAAACATGCTACAACAATAATGAATGCCACTCAGTAAGACACTATCACATATTGACACAAATATCGCTGAGAGATACTGATACACAAGGTTATGAAATCTTACTGAGTTGTTTGTACAGTGAATGTAAGTGCAGGGTATCAAGTTCATGAACTTAATGTCAGTAAATACATTTTCTTTTCCTTATGACTTTCTTATTAACATTTTCTTTATTGTAAGAATACATTATATAATACACATAACATACTAAATAAGTGTTAATCAACTTTGCCTTACCCTAAGGCCTCCAGTCAATAGCTGGCTATTTCTAGTTAAGTTTTGTGGGGCCAATGATCACACACAGACTTTTGACTGCCTGGAAGATTGGCAGCCCTACTTTCTGTGGTGTTCAAGGGTTAACCGTACATGTATTCATACGTGTACTCATATACTGAATGTACCACCCAGGGTGACAGGCTGGTGGCAACCTGATTTTGATTCCTGACACCTATCCAGCCATTCTCTAGCCATCAAACTCCCATGTGGCCTCTCAGACAAGCCCCCAATTCTTACCTTTTACAAATGTTTACCTTCCTAATTTTTGTAGCCCTCCCAAACAATACAATAAGGAAACACAAAATCTTCCATTCTTGGTCTGCTCTAAGTTCTAGCCTATTTATAATCAATTCACAGATATTTCTTGAGCACTTGCTGTATGAAAGGCTCTATATAATAACCACTACAGGAGATTCAAAAGGAGAGAGGCAACATCACTCTGCTCCCAGTTTTCCTGTGGAGCGGACATCTATTGTATTCTCTGCCCAGTATCCATTCCTCTTGGTCTAATAAGAAAAAATCTCAATCTCCCTTAGGAAACCATGTCTCCCCACTCATGTGACTCAGGCATGTCTGACAAGAAGGCTTCACATGCTTTTGGTCAGAGTGATTGGTTCGGGGGTGAACATGTGGCCTAGACTGGGCCTATGGGGGTAAACGGATAGATTTTCCACTGGGTTACCAAAATGGTAGATGATCTTACAGAGGTCACCTCTTCTTATACCAGGGAATAGCTTGCCCGAGGATGAAACCAAAAGAAATCAATCTTGATATACCCCTAAGACATAGACCAAATCCTAGAATTTTCAGGTATATGAGCCAGCAGAGTCCCTTTGAAGGAAGATGGAAATGTACAACAAGGTGATGGGGATAACTGCAAAACTTAGCAAAGTTATTAAAAATCACTGAATTATATACTGTAAGTGGGTGAATTTTATAGTATGTAAATTATACCTCAATGCAGTTGTTAAAATGTCTCTTGCAAGCCAGTGTGAGTTGGATTTCTGTTACCTGGTTTGAACCTGATGGGTATGTGGACAAAGAGTTGTGACAAATACAGTCTCCCTGGGGAGACAGTGTATACAGGGGAAAGATTATCTGTGCGCCAAGAGGTGATGCAGCAAATGGGTGAAATACTAAAAGAAGGGCATCGGCATGGGAGCTTACCCTGATCACATTCTGTCTGCCTCGTGGCTGCCTCCTCACTAGACCAAGTTCCTGCATTGTATTCCTTTTCCTCTGTGTGTTCAAAACCCAGCACAGTAATGACCCTGAGAACAAGTTTGTTTCATGGTGGTGTCGGTGGCAGGGAACTCTTCTTGGGAGAAGCGGGTAGTGGAAAGATAGTACATAACTTAAAAATTACTTTGACTGTAGCAGACCCAGGAGTTTAAAAGTGCACAACTTCTCCCTTAGCAGCTGATCACAAAAAGCTTTTTTTTTGGGGGGGGAATTATAACAATTATATAACAATTATTCAAAATTCAGGCTTCATCTTTAGTGCTCTTTCTGTTTTTCAGAAAATTCAGGGAAAAAATGTGTTTGACAAGAGGAAGTCTGGACTGTCAAGTTTATCAACTGAATTGGGCACATCCCCAAGATGACTGTGAAGCTCTTCACTTCACTTTGTCCACGGGGCGACAGGGTCTCGGGAGGGATGACACCTTGTAGACATTTAGACTAGCCCTTCCACATTATCTCCTCGGCTGGTGCACTCTGTTAGCTATTACGAATACAGTCCACTGTATAAAACGATAAGATTCTGAGACATACGGAATCTTACTTTGAGGAGGGAGAAAAAAAGCACATTGTAATCAACTTCTGAGAAACTTAAAAAGTGAATTTTTTTTTGTGAGGAGAAATATGTACATGCCCACAGATTCTGTGCTCAGTTCAGCTGCTGACAAACCATTTTTGGAACCGTTCTTGAGATTAGCACAGAAAACAGCAAATGCAATCTCAGCTTATTTGTTCCAGCTGATACCATCTGAACAGCAGCCCAAAGGCAAGGGCTTTTGAGATAAGGCAGACTTCCCTAACTTTCAACTGAAAATGGTCATGGTTCAGAGACAGATGACCCACCCCACTTTTTAACAGACACAATATGAAGCAGGAAAGCCAGCACAACTTCGTAACTTTCCTTTTAAGTGAAATCTCAACCCAAATCACTGTCATGTATTTTTTTTTGGTAACCTCCCCTGCAGTAGGCATTTTTTTTTATTATTAAATCATAGCTGTGTATGTTAATGCAATCGTGGGGTATAATGTGCTGGTTTTATATACAGTTTGAAATGTTTTCATCAAGCTGATTCACATAGTCTTCATGGCGTTTTCTTAGTTACTATGTTAAGATATTTATATTCTACACCTAGCAAATTTCACATGTACCCTTGTAAGATGCACCATAGGTGTGGTCCCACCAATTCCTCTCCCTCCACTCATCTGCAGTAGGCATTTGAAAAACAAAATGTTTTCCTTCCAGATTAGGACTTTTTTAAAAAGTGTCCACATACACATCAGGTTCAAAATGAATGAACTTACTCATTATGGGCAAATCACATAGTTTCCTTCTCTGAAAAATAATGTGGCTGAACTAGTCCTTTCTGGCTTTAAAATCCATGATTATGTCACCAGTTATAGAGTCAAAGACTCAGACATTTTTACAAAAGGAAAACAATCTGGCTGATTGAAACAATCCGTCCACGTAAAGAAGATGCAACACTTTTCATTTTGTACAGTTGAAACTAAATTCAAAAATTTGTTTGTTCAAAACAAAAAACACGACCAAATGAAAATGATAAGATAATAAAGTTAACTGGAAAATTGAGATTTCTAAGTAAGTAATAGGCAAGATTTATTTTGAAAATGTTAATATTAATGTGTTTAATTCCTTCTTCCTTTCTTCTTCCCTCTATCTTTCTTTTTATCCCATATTTACTTAATGCCTGGTAGTGATTAGTGCCCATGGTAGTCTCTCAGCCAATAAAGATGGATAGAAAATAGTCCCTTCCTTCAGGAAATTCAGAGTCTAGTGAAAAAAATGAAAATCCCATCACCATCATCACCAATGAACAGTGTAGTTAAGTGAAATTATGTATATATTTGTAGAGTATCCTGAAAACACAATAGAGATCTTGGGTGGGGATGAGTCAAGGTAGGTTTTTCACAGAGATGACATATGAGGGATGTGGAGGAGTTAGACCCATACAGAGGACAACATGTGGAAATGAGCACCTTCTTGTCAGAGCTTTAAATTTGAGACAGAAAAGGGGCTGGAGGACTCAGCAAGACCAGGCCGCCAAGAGCCTTCTAAGTCATGTAAGAAGCAAAGACTTTATCCTGAGGCTAAGGACTTATGCATGAGAGCAATTTCATCAGAATTATATTTGGAGGGGAAGGAAGGGGGAGGATGGGGGGAGGGAGGGTGATTGGGGGGATCATGCCTATGGTGCATCTTATAAGGGTACATGTGAATCTTTCTAAATGAAAAATAGAAATGTCTTAACACAATAACTAAGAAAATGACATGAAGGCTATGTTAACCAGTTTGATGAAAATATTTCAAGTTGTATATAAAAATAGCACACTGTACCCCATGACAGTATTAATGTACACAGCTATGATTTAATTTAAAAAAAAAGAATTACATTTTTGAAAGATTATGCTGGTGAATAAATGAGAAAAATGAATTTGAGCACAGGATGGAGCCAGTGAAGCCAGGCATAAAAACTCATGCAAGGGTTCAAACGTATGCTGTCTGAGAGTTAGCTACTAAGCACATGTAGCTATTTAAATTTAAGCTGAAATTCAATAAATTAAAATTTCCATTCCTCAGTTGCAACTGGTAACCTTTCAAGGGCTCAGTAGCCACATATGGCAAGTGGTTACTATACTGAACAGTGAAGATACATGATATTCCCATCACCACAGAAAGTGCTACTGGATACTGCTAGACCAGATGAAAGAAGCCTGAACTAGGGCAGTGGTGGTCAGGAAGATCATAAATAACACAAAGTAGGAGGGAAGGTGAGGAGGAGAATTAGGCACTGATCAGATGGATTTGTAAAGAGAGGTGAAATAACATTGAGACATGCTTGACTATAATGAGACAAAGAATATGGGGAGAATATTTTTCTTTTCTTTTCTTTCTTTTTTTTTGAGACTGAGTCTCACTGTGTTGCCCTGGGTAGAGTACCCTAGCATCCTAGCTTACAGCAACCTCAAACTCTCGGGCTCAAGAGATCCCCATGCCCCAGTTTCCCAAATAGCTAGGACCACAATGCCAAGCTAATTTTCCTACTTTTAGTAGAGACAGGGTCTCTCTCTTGCTCAGTTGGTCTTGGACTCCTGAATTCAAGCAATCTGCCCATCTCAGCCTCCCAGAGTGCTAGGATAATAGGCATGAGCCACTGTGCCCAGCCCTGGGAAGAATTTTTATATGATGATGACAATCAACTGAATTTTAAGTTTATTGATTCTGAGGGCATGCAAATAGAAAATGATGCCTAAGATAATGCCTTAATTCTATAATTCTATTTTGTAAATGTGGCACACTATAATGGAAACACGAATCATTGGTATTGGGAAGGACCAACTGTTTTATTTATAGACCAAAAAACACTGTAAGATCTTTGTCTCATTCACTGCTATATCCTCAGGTGCTCTAATATGGCCCGATATGTAGAGAGCAGAACTAAATCTATTGTGAATGAGTGGGTGAATGTGATCCAGACGAGTGATGTGAACAGCATGGAAGGGAAACAATCACTGCTCTTAGAGTAACAGTTAAATTTCTAGTTGTGCTGGTTGAATTACAAATAAATAATTTTCTAAACCTCACTTTCCGCATCTATACCTAAAGCACTGGGTCTTTCTGGGGATTAAAAAATTAATTTGCGTGTAAGTTCTCTGAAAAATATGAAATGCTGCCCTTGCATAAGATGGGTGTTTTTTATATAGCCAAGATTATTTAGTTCCTTACTTCAAAGAAATAGCACACAAAGACACACAACAACAACACCCTCAGTCATCTGCCACCTCACATCAACACAAATGCAGCTGAGACACTGATACATCAAGATTATGGAACCTTACCGAGTTGTCTGTACAGTGCACAATGGCAAGTTCGCAAACTTAATTGTCAAACTTTGTATAATGACAGTTCTGATGGTCATTCTAGAAAAACAGTTCCAAAATTCCTTTGAAAAGTAAAGTAGGTGCTGGCATCGGTGGATACCTTCCCAAGGAGAGTCATTTGAGGTGACTGTAGTGACACCCAGCACTGAGGTATGCAGGACTTAGTTCGTGAACTTACTTGTCAAGCCCCATGTATGGGAACTTGTAAGAAACCCGGAATCTCAGGCCCTGCCTCAGAACTTCTGAATCAGAATCCGCATTTTATTTCATCAAGATTCTCAGGTGATTTGTGTGCTCATTACAGTCAGAGGAACACTGAAGTACTCGTTAGCAGATTGGAATTTCACCTCAAGTCTCCCAGGACTTAGAGGATAATGAATGTTGTCCAGTTACTTAACGATTTGGTGGGAAATGCGTACAATTTGAAGTCTGATTACTCATATTGGATGTTCATATTTAATCGATTGCCCTAGAAAATTGCTAAATTCCAGTTTAATTTTCTTATGTACGTCTACTCCGGAGGTGCCCAAATTTCTCCAATGGGATTGCTGGTGACTTTGGATGAGGGTAGAGAAAACCTGCTAATTGCTTTTCCTCATGATGCAAAGCTGAGAAGAAAAGTGCACATATTGTCTATCAGTCAAGATCTGAATATAATAATGACTATTTAACTATCCCTATAAAGATCCAAGTACATTAACAGTGCAAGTATAGCGTTTAATTCATTAAACAGATATGAAACAAGAACAAACAATGTACTGAAGGTGTAATAAAGAACAAAACTGATGGCGTGCCTCCCCTCAAGGAACTCAAACTCCATTGGGGAAGACCATTCATCCTGTGTCTGACCATTCTTTCACTGATTAATTCAACAGACATTTCTTGAGCATCCACTGTAGACCCTACACTCTGCTGGGCGCTGGATTTATAGCAGTAAATAAGCCAAATGATGTCACTGCTCTCCAGGAGCTCACATTTCAGCAGGAGGAGAGAGATAATAAACAATAAAGTTCAGTAACATGCACTAAGAAGAAAATATAGCCATTCTTATGCTAGGAAATTTTGGGCACACAAGAGGATGGTGTATTTCTTTACGTTCATCATAGAAGGCCTCTCTTTGAGGAGGTATTATTTGAGTTAAGATCTAATTGAGAGCAACCATCATGCAAAGAAGGGGAATGAGAGAGAAATCAGGTGAAAAGGCCCTGAGGAAATAGTAGGATTTGTGTGTTCTTGGAACAGATGGGGAACCAGTGGGAGGGGTGGGGTGGGGTGGTACAAGATGAGTTTGGTTGCTAAGGCTTGGATGAGGTCATGTAGTAAGAAATTTAGATTTTACTACTAGACCAATTTGAAGCCAAATAATCATATGGATAAATGAGAAATTACATAACAGCTGCAGTAAAGACCAAGTCCATGGTATTGTAAGAGTCTATACCAAGGGCAATTGAGTCTAAGTAAGTGATGATCCAAGTGTGGCCGGAAGCAAAAGGAAGAGTTAACTATGCTGCAAAAACAGAACAAATGAGTGCATTGCAGGCAAAGGAAGAGATGTACTCACAATGGGGACAGACGTGGCATAGACAGAAACAGGGAGAAAATTACTACCAGTAAGTTTTAGGTGACTTTCAAGTCAGTCTGATTTAATGGGATGATGAGATTACCAAAAATGTGAATATAGTGCTGGGCTGCATGTAAAAATATATAGCATGGAGAATGAGGGCAGGGAGAGCCCTGCCCTACCCTGTGCTGATCAAATTGCAGCTAGAGCAGCCACCATCCTGGGAGAATCAGCGAGGGATGTTGAAGAAGCAAACTCTGTAATACAGCAGCCAAGAACACTGGATGGTTCACAGAAACAAGAAGAATGGTTCTCGAAGCCACTTCACAGGAAGATGAAAGATTGGCGCTCTTCATTTGTTTTTGACTTGCATAGTTGTCTTTGACTACTCAGCTGCCTACCATCCATTTCCCCCTTTCATGGCACCCATATTTTCCTGTTGAGGATAGTTGTTCCCAGTGGATTCACTCCAGTGGTGCTATCATCAGGGGTCTCCCTTTCCCTGTGTTCTATAACCGAAGCTATAATAGTTGTACACACCTGCTTTCTCCTACAGCAGCAGGACAAAGAACCTGAGCATGGCTGGAGTTTAATTCTGCCAGGGCAGCCTGATCAAACTATTCCTGTAAAGAAACAGCTTCTGCATTTCCTGTTTCCTAGCCCCAGAGAGCCACCTTAGATCCACTTAGTTTCAAAACTGCTTCTTCCAGGGGTTTTCTAAGTCCTTCATATCCTTCCAATAAAATTCCCGTTTGCTTGAGTTAGCTAGAGTTATTTCTGTTAATTGCAACCGAAGAACGCTGACACATTTAGCTTGGTGAACAAAGGAAGAGCTTGGGTGAACCTAGGGACAGGAGAGACGCTGCCTTTAAATATCTGGGAGACAGTTACAGAAAAGAAAGCTGGGATTTCGCCTGCACTGCACCAAGAGGCTGGCTTCAGCACAAACAGTTCCATCTAGGGATAAACATTTTAATACATAAAAATTCTTTAGAGTATAATCCTGTATAAAGGTTTCTATTACTAGAGGTCTTTTGAGCAGAAGAGCTCTAGGCCAGTTATAGTTTTCTGGAGAGAACTCAAGAATCAGACAGTGTTGACCTAAATAATTTTTAAGGTCCAGAGATTCAATAAGTCTGAGGTTCAAATGACATCTTTCATATAACTTAAAATCTCAAATGTAATTGTCTTTGATATGTTTTTGCAAGTATATTTTCCCCAAACCTAAATAGACTTTAATGAAGGACAAAGGCAATGGATTTTTATAAGAAGCACCATTGAAAGCTGGAATATAAAACTTTCACGTATCAGATGGATTGCAAAAGTTAGGACATGTCTTCTAGACCAAGTCTCCTCAGTTTCTCAAAACAACAGAGTTTTTATTGTTCCTGAGTTTACACATCAGCTAGGTGTTGGCTGGGGTGACAGGAGTGAACAGGTGGTATGTCTTCTCTTCCTTCAGTAGGCCTCCTTTTTCTTCTTTCCATTACTGACAGTGTTTGAAAAGCAGTAAGGGGCAGGCAAGCTCCAATGGGCAAGCTCCAATGGGCAAGCTGTTTTTAACACATTTGCTTACATCAGTTTGCTCACACTAGCATCTCATTGGCCAAAGCAAGTCACCGGAGGCAAAGTGGAAAGGCACTAGGAAACCACAGGGACACAGGCAAGCATGAAAAACAGTGGCCCCTGACTGCAATCAACCTGCTTCTGGATTGAAGTGATCAATTTATAATTTTGTATCAGGAGAAAATCGTATCTCTTCAAGAATATTTTTCATATAATGAATTTTAGTAACTTACTGATGTTCCTTTTGGCTTAGGATCCTAGGAAACTCAAAATGCTAATATTATTACCTAAATCATGATTAATCTATGCTTCTGTCATCATCTACAGGGTCTAAATATTCTATCTTAACAGACGTATTGTAATAACTTGTACTATGAGCTGCTTCAAGCATCTTGCTTTTGTTTTGGGGAGAGACAGCATATTAACAAAAAATAAATACTTGTCCATGTAGTACCTACAGACCCTTGAAATATTTGTGAATGAGAGAGAGAAAAAGAGAGATAAGCTCTATCTTTTTAAAGGGGCATTAGTCATTACTGTATGTTACATTCTTCTGGTTCTATCATGAACTAAAGTGACAAATGTACATCTCAACAAAAATTTCTCGGGGAACTATCTCAAACCAATTTTCACTATGGATGTAGCCTTTTACAATCCCCACAGGTTCAAACAGAGAAATATTTTAAAATTCAGAACTCATACCTAAGAAGGTGACAGACGTTAAGAAAATTCAGCTGAAAATGAAGTTCTTCATTTCATTTTGGAATATTTTCCTCTAAAGATATCATGAGACAGATTTTCAAAGGACTTTGAAGATAGAACTTCAGTGTTTCATGTCCATATGACTCAGGAAATATTACCTGAGTCTTGGCAGTTGAATTTGAAATGCTGACTTGAAATGTTTTCACTGAAGTTGTACCAATGTTAAATAGAACTAGAGAATTATTTAAGCTGGTTTTAACATTTTCTTATGAATTCCCTCTCAACTGGCAGCAAACTCTCATACCTAGTGAGACAAAGACTTAATAGGTATTAAAAGTCTTTGGGGGAATCTACCTCTGGAATAAACCAGAGGAGTTTTACAGCTCCAAAATTGTTTCTGATAATGAGTTGAAGATGTCTTTTTGATTAAATCAGTCACTTGCAAATGAGTATGGGTTCAAAAATAAAGGATCAGTTTTCTCAATTTAATGTGAGACAGACTATTCAATCTAATGGTAAGGAAATGATTTCTATTAAAAAATAATTATATACCAATTGTAAAACCAGAGGCTAGTTTCTCAATGATTTTCATACAATATGTTGACAGGTATAAATATGAAAAAGGCCATAAAAATTATGATCAATCTGAAGAATTTGCAAACACCTGCAGACCTAAGACTTTTTGGCCCTGTCATACTGAAATGCAATTAAGCATTTATGTTTTTAAAGACCTTTCACAGGCCCTCTGCAGATACTATGAACTGAGAATATATTGCCTTCTGAAAACTTGCTCGGAAAATATTATCTGCCTCTTTGTTTTTAATATATTTTCCCCTAGAAGCTAATTTCCTTGACGTAAAAGGATTTCAAAAGACTATATTCTTTTCTTGATGTCAAGATATTGCTGTAGTTCCTGGTAATGATATTTATTCCTGCACACAAAGGAGTAGTTTATAGCTAGTCTTAAGTGCTTATGTATTACACTCAGCATGGTTGGAAAAAGGCTCTGACATAGATACTAGGAACTTTGATTTCAATTTCTGCCTCAGCTGCTCTTTACTGCATATGTGTCTTTAACTATTTGTTTGTGGATACCCCAAAACAAATGCTGACCCTTTTGTTCCCTGGGGACAGAATTTTTTTCAAACAAGTTATTTGAGCAACATAACTAGTCAAGGGTGTGGCTATTTCATCTTGCTACAGTTGCTCTGGAATTATGGAGGCATCTAGAAGTTCATAAAACTTAGACTCCCTAGATTGAGCTTCCGTTTCCCACTTTACTAATGAAATACCCTGAATATCCCTCCCTAGCTTCTCCATAAATGCATTCCTTGGTGTTGCCTCTTTTATGAAGCCATCTCTGCTCAGCTAGAAGTCTTTCTGGCTCTCCTGCATTCTTGCAGCCTGTGAATCTACTGATCCTTAAGGGGATTCTTGCTTTCTATGTTGTATCATACAAATACATTTTATATGCTGCTTGAGGTACCCCCTATATCTGTCTTCTTTTTATCACTCATGGTTGTACTAGGAGAGCAATGACAGGGATAATTCAATAAATGCAGATTATTTATGCTAAAGTTTAAAAGAAGCACATTGCAAAGATGGTGGGACAGGTGCTAGTCTGGCAGCTGTAAGAATTCAACAGTCTAAGTTATGCCAGTGAGTTTCCACGATCCAATATCTGGGCCTCACCCAGAAATTGGTGAAATTGGGCCTCACCCAGAAATTGGAGAAATTGGGCCTCATTCAGAAATTGGAGAAATTGGGCCTCACTCAGAAATTATCTTACCTGGGCCATACTGACTACTTAAAAAAAATATAAGAACTCATGAGAAACTAGTTTATAGAATGGGATGCTCACTTATTAAGTTACCATGAGAAACAAAATCATCATTCAACTACCTTGACTGGCACATTCTTTCCCTGTAAACCAGTAGTTCTCAACTGGTGGTAGTATTACTTCTTACCCTGTGCTGGGGATGCATGGAGATTTTCTGTTAGTCCCATGAATAGGAATGTCTGAGCCTAGAGATGCTACAGTCTTGTATGTGGTACAGTTATACACACAAAATAAACATCCATTCGAAATGCAATAGCATCCCATTAGAGAAATACTGACATTAGAAATCCATTAGAAAAAACAAAATATCACCCTGGTATAGTAGTTCCTGCTTATAATCCTAGCACTCTGGGAGGCTGAGGTGGATTGTTTGAGGAGTTTGAGATAAGCCTGAGCAAGAGCAAGATCCTGTACCTAAAAACTGGCCAGGCATTGTGGCAGCTGCCTGAAGTCCCAACTACACAGAAGGCTGATGCAAGAGGCTTGCTTGAGCCCAAGAGTTTGAAGTTGCTGTGAGTCATGACACCATGGCATCTACCAAGGGTGACAAAAATGAGACACTCTGTCTCAATAACGAAAAACAAAACAAAACAAAAGAAAAAACTAAAAAACAACCCCCCCCAAATATTATCAAGAGATTGGTGAGTATGGAATTAAGTCTTAAGTGATGAGGGGTAGATAATCTTAAAATTGATTTCATAAGATCATTCTGAGATTGAATCAAAGATCTCTGCCCTGTAGGAGAAAACATTCATTAATATTGATGATGTCTCATGGAAGTGACATCTCAGAATGCATAAAAAAGGCCATTTGTGAAGCCCATAGCTAACATCACACTCAATGGTGAAAATATGACAGCTTTTCTTGTAAGATCAGGAGCAAGATCAGGGTGTATACTCTTGCCACTTCTATTCAACATAGTACTGGATGTCCCAGCCAGAACAGTGAGGCAGAAAAAGAAAAACATATAAGGCATCAAAATCGGAAAGAAAGTTAAATTGCCTCTGTTTGCAGATAACATGATCCTAAGTATGTAGAAAGCCCTAAAGACCACCAAAAGACTGTTAGAGCTAAAAACAAATCTAGTAAAGTTGCAAGATAAAAAAAAAGACATAGAAGAAGCATTTCTATACACTATCAATAAGCTTTCTAAAGAACAAGTCAGAGACTGGAGGAGGTAGAGCAAGATGGTGGACCAGAAGGATGGTTCAGCTGAGCTCTTCTTGTACAACTTGGGAAAAAGAGAGAACCCAGCTATACCTGGCACAGGGACCTTACCCAGAGTCATAGCTCAGGGAGCACAGTGAGAAAGTGATGAGCTGGATACAGAATATGATCCAGAGGGGTGGAAATATGATGAATTAGGCAAGTGATTATGACCAGCTAGGATCAGCTAGGTGCTCCACAGAGGTCTGAAATGGGAGGAAGCCTTTACAGAATTTTCAGTTGTTGGGAGAATCTGTAGTTTAAGTGGAAAGCTTAGAAGAATGGGTGGACTTGAACAATGCACAGCAACCAGATTTGAATGCCAGTTGGATTTGTCATAGGGTTGGTGCCTGGTGAGGCAGCCATACTGAGAAGGTCTCCATGGCCAAGGGGCTCCATTGTGGGAAGGTCCTGAGAAGGTCTTAGTAGGGGCCTAAAGCATGGCTATCTTAATTCCACCTGCCAGTATCAGAACTCCACTCTTGGGGCAGCCTAAGGAACTTCCACACCCCACAGGAACTGGAGGCAGGGGGCATGGTGATACCTGACCCTGAAAGTATCTTGTGAGCTTTAAGATCCCAACCTAGCATGGTCTGAATGCTGAGGAAACAATCAGGCATTCACCGAAGGCAACTAAGTTTAGAATAAGGACCATAGAGGTTGCTGGCTGTGTTATCTGTTACCTAAAAACCCCACAATACCACCTGGTGTACTGGCAACATATTGTAACACACTGTCATCAAGAGCAATGACTTCTGTTTGAAACAAAAGAGGCAGTGAGAAATAAAAAGGAGGGCAAGGAAGTGAACAAGAAGAAAGAACACATGAAGAAAAGCCAACAGAAAAATTCAGGCAACATGAAAAACCCAAACAGAGGAACTCCCCAATTAAGGGACTTGACAGAAGGGAATTTAAAATATGGACAATAAAGACAATAAAAGGAATGGATGAGAAAATGGAAAGACAAAACCAAAAGTCAGATGGAGATATGTAGAATGTAGAAAGGATATGGTGGAGCTTAATGAAATGAAAGACACAATCAGGGAATGTAAAGATACAGTAGAAAATATCAAAACTAGGTTAGACCATGGAGAAGAAAGAACCTCAGAGCTAGAGGATAAAGTTTTTGAGTTTACCCAGGTAGTTAAAAAGGCAGAAAAGAGAGAGAGAAAGCAGAACAGACACTTAGAGAATGACAAGACTCCATGAAGCATTCAAACATAAAGTAATATGTATACCTGAAGGGGAATGGAAGCCCTATTGGAGACCATCATAAAGGGAAACTTCCCAATTTTACTAAAGACCTTGACACACACTCCTTTCTAATGGATATCAAACCCCAGGTCATCTCAACTCAAACATAGCCTGTCCAAGACACATTGTAATGAAACTATCCAAAGTCAAGTTTAAAGAAAAAATTCTGCAAGCAGCCAGGAGTAATTGTCAACTGACCTACTGAGGCAGAGCAATTAGGATGACAGCAGACTTTTCATCTGAAACTTTCCACGCCAGAAGAGCATGGTCATTCACCTTCAACATTTTTAAACAAAACAATTTTCAGCCCAGACTTCTGTATTCTGCTAAACTAAGCTTCAAAATTGATGGAGAAATCCAATCTTTTGTGGATATACAAGTAGGGAAGAAATTCACCACCACAAGACCAGCTCTACAGGAAGTATGTAGACCTATTCTAAACACTGACCACTGTAAGGGATCACCAGTAAAGTAAATACCCAGAAGGTAAAGGTCAAAATGTAGCTTCCCCAATGGCACAAAGAATAAAACTATACAATGGACTTTCACAAAATAAGATGACTAGAACTCCACCACACTTTTCAATTCTCTCAATAAATGTCAATAGACCGAATTCACTACTGAAGAGGCATGGCTGGCTGTTTGGATAAAAAAGCACAAGCCATCTATGTGCTGTCTCCAGGAGACACACCTAGGCTTGAAGGACAAATCAAGACTCAGGGTTAAGGGATGGAAAAGAGTATTTCAAACCAATGGAAATCAGAAGAAAGGAGGGATTGCAATTTTATTTTCAGGTACAAGTTTATTTAAAGCAACTAAAGTTAAGAAAGACAAAGATGGACACTTTCTACTGAGCAAAGGAATAATACAGTGAAAAGACATTTCAATTTTAAATATTTATGCACCCAACTTAAATGATCCCAGATTTATGAAACAGACTTTGATGAGTCTGAGAAACACCATAATAGTCAGAGATTTTAACACTGCTCTGACAGAACTGGACAGATCCTTTAAACATAAACTAAACAAAGATACAGAGGACTGAAACATAACCCTAGAACAAATGGGATTAATAGACATGTACAGAACATACCACCCAAAGCTAAGGAATATACATTTTTTTCATCAGCCCATGGTACTACTCCCAAATAGGCCACATCCTAGAATACAAATCAAAAGTTAGCAAAACTAAAAAGATAGAAATTATAGGCTCAGCACCTGTAGATCCATGGCTAGGGCTCCAGCCACATACACCAGGGCTGGCAGGTTCTAACCCAGCCAGGAACCCAGTCCAGGCCTACCAAACAACAGTGACAACTACATCAAAAAATAGCCAGGTTTTGTGGTGGGTGTCTGTAGTCCCAGCTACTTGGGAGGCTGAGGAAAGAGAATTGCTTAAGCCCAAGAGTTTGAAGTTTCTGTGAGCTACGATGCCATGGCACTCTACTGATGATGACATAGTGAGACTCCATCTCAAAAAAACAAAACAAACAAAAAACAAAACCCCAACTTTATACCTTGTATCTTCTCAGACCACATGGCAATAAAGGTGGAACTCAACTCCAATAAAAACATTCATTCCCACACAAAGTCATGGAAATTACACAACCTTATGCTGAATGATATTTGGGTTCAAGAAAAGGTAAGAGGAAATCATTAAATTTCTCATACATAACAACAATAAAGACACAAGTTACCAAAACCTGTGGGATACAGGAAAAGCAATCTTAAGAGGGAAATTTATCAGATTAGATGCCTACATTGGAAAAAAGAGAAAGAGAGTGATCAACAAACTCATGAACCATCAGGTGGAATTGGAAAAGAAAAATAATTTAATCCTAAACCCAGCAGAAGAAAAGAAATAACCAAAATTAAATCAGAGATTAATGAAATTTAAAACAAAAAAATCATTTAGAAAATTAATGAAACAATAAGTTTTTTTA
Source organism: Galago senegalensis (assembly GCA_963575145.1). NCBI lineage: Eukaryota > Metazoa > Chordata > Mammalia > Primates > Galagidae > Galago > Galago senegalensis. Next base: position 6,366 of record CAUYTI010133975.1, on the reverse strand, counting down.
AAAAAAATAAAATCAATAAATCTTCAGCCAGATTAACTAGAAACAGAAATGTGAAATCTCCTATAACCTCCATCAGAAATGATAAAAGAGAAATAACAATAGATGCCTCAGAGATACAAGAGATCATCTCTGAGTACTTTTAGAAAGTCTGTGCTTAGAAATTTGACAACGTGGAGGAAATGGGTCAATACCTGGAATCACACCCTTTCCCTAGACCTCACCAAGAAGAAACAGATCTCTTGAACAGATTGATATCAGAACTGAGATAGACAAAATGATAAAAATTTTCCCCAAAACAAAAATGACAACAAAAAAGTCCTGGTCCTGGGCAGTGCCTGTGGCTCAAAGGAGTAGGGTGCTGGCCCCATATACTGGAGGGGGTGGGTTCAATCCTGGCCCCGGCCAAAAACTGAAAAAAAAAAAAAGTCCTGGTCCAGATGGCTTTATATTAGAATTCTATAAAACCCTCAAAGAAGAGCATATATCCCTATTGCAGAAATTATTCCAAATAATTGATAAGGAAGGAATCTTCCCCATTACATTCTATGAAGCAAACACCACCCTAATGCCAAAACCAGGAAAAGACCCAAGTACAAAGGATATTTTCAGACCAATTTCACTAATGAATATAGATGTAAAAATTTCCCATAAAACCCTAGACAGATTACAGCTACACATTAAAAAAAAATCATTCATCATGATCAAGTATGTTTCATACCAGGGATGCAAGGTTGGTTTAACATATGCAAGTCCATAAACGTAATTCACCATATCAACAGAAGCAAAAACAAATATGATCCTCTCAATAGATGCAGAAAAAGCATTCGATAACATTCAGCATCCTTTTCTAATTAGAACACTTAAGAATTTAGGCATAGGTGATTTTTTAATCTGATCAAAGTCATCTATGATGACAAACCCACAGCTAATATAATACTGAATGGAGTAAAACCGAAAGCTTTTCCACTTAGAACTGGAACCAGACGAGGTTGTCCTCTACCACCACTACTTTTCAACACAATGCTGGAAGTTCTAGCCAATACAATCAGGCAAGAGAAGGAATTAAAGGGCATCCAAATGGGGGCAGAGGAGGTCAAACTCCCACTCTTTGCCAATGATATGATCTTAGAAAACCCCAAAGACTCACAATGTCCACAAAGCAGTAGCCTTTGTATATGACAATAACAGCCAAGATGAGAAGCTAATCAAGGACACAATTCCCTTCACAATAGCTTAAAAAATGAAATACCTAGGAATATACCTAACAAAAGAGATGAAGGACCTCTACAAAGAAAATTATGAAACCCTAAGAAAAGAAATAGCAGAAGATACTAACAAATGCAAGAACATACCATGCTTATAGCTGGGAAAAATCAATATTGTGAAAATGTCTATATGACCCAAAGTAATCTACAGTCGATGCAATCCCCATTAAAATACCATCATCATACTTTCAATATTTGGAAAAAATAGTTCTTCATTTTCTATGGAACCAGAAGAAACCCTGGATAGCCAAGGCAATTCTTAGTAACCAAAATAGGTATCACCCTATCAGGCTTTCAGTTATGCTACAAGGCCAGAGTGATCAAAGCAGCATGGTATTGGCACAAAAATAGAGACACTGACATTTGGAACTGAGTAAAAAACTATGAGATGAAATCAACCTCTTACAGCCACCTGATATTTGATAAACCAAACAAGAACATACACTGAGGAAAAGAATCCCTATTTAATAAATTGTGCTGGGAAAAACTGGATAACCACATGTAAAAGACTGAAACTGGACCCCCACCTCTCACCACCTACTAAAACTGATTCAAGATGGATAAAAGATATAAATCTAAGGCATGAAACAATACAAATCCTTGAAGAAAGGGTGGGGAAAACACTTGAAGACAATGGTCTGGGGAAAGAATTTGTGAAGAAGACTTCATGGCAATTGCAACAACAAAAATAAACAAATGAGATTTGATTAAACTGAAAAACTTCTGTATAGGGAAGGAAACAACAATCAAAGGAAACAGACAAGGACAGTGCCTGTGGCTCAAAAGAGTAGGGCGGCGGCCCCACATGTTGGAGGTGGTGGGTTAAAACCCAGCCCCAGCCAAAACCTGCAAAAAAAAAAAAAAAAAAGGCAAACAGACAACCTGCAGAATGGGAAAGATATTTGCATAAGATGAATCTGACAAAAACTTGATAATTAGGATCTATAGAGAACTTAATCAACAAAAAGAGACCAAATAATCCTATATATCACTGGCAAGAGACATGTATAGAACCTTCTCTAAAGAAGACAGATGAATGGCTAACAAACATATGAAAAAGTGCTCACTGTCCCTAATCATCAGAGAAACGCAAATCAAAACTGCCCTGAGATATCATCTAATCCCAGTGAGAATGGCCCACATCACAAAATCTCAAAGCTGCAGATGCTGGCGTGGATGTGGAGAGATGGGAACACATTTACATTGCTGATGGAACTGCAAACTAATACATTTTTGGAAAGAAGTATAGCAAATCCTCAAAGAACTCAAACTACCTCTCCAATTGAACCTGCAATCCCATTACTAGGCATCTACCCAGAAGAAAAAAAAAATCATTTTATCATAAGGACATTTGCACTAGACTGTTAATCTCAGTTCAATTTATAATTGCCAAGATGTGGAAACAGCCCACACGCCTATCATCCCAGGAATGGATTAACAAGCAGTGGTATATGTATACCATGGAATACTATTCAGCCATTAAAAAGATACTTTATATCTTTTGTATTAATCTAGATAGGGGTGGAACGCATTCTTCTTAGTAAAGCATCACAAGAATGGAGAAGCAAGAATCCAATGTACTCAATTCTAATATGAAGGCAGTAGATGAGCTAATATGGGGAGGGGGTAGGGGAATGAGCAAGAAGGGACAGGGGAGGAGAGAGGGGATGTGGGTCATGGTGTATGGCACACCTCTTGGATGAGGGACACAATTATAATAGGGACTTTATCTAAAAAAATGCAATCAGTGTAGCCTAATTCTTTGTACCCTCAATGAATCCCAAACAATAAAAAACAATTAAAAAGAAGAAATCAATAAAATAATCTCATTTGCAATAATTTAGAACACCATCAAAAATAATAACATACTTAGTAGAGTAGTAAATGTAGCTAAGGAGATGATGATCTGTTTCTTGAAAACTATAAAATATTGATGAAAAAATTGAAGAACACAAAAATAAATCGATATCATGTATTCACAAATTAGAGGAATTAATATTATTAAAATGTGCATACTACTCAAAGTGATCTACAGATTCCATACAACACCTAGCAATATGCCAATGGCATTTTTTCACAGAATTAGGAAAAATAATCTTAAAATTCATTTGCAACCACAGAAGACCTCAAATAGCCTAATCAATCTTAGTGATATGAACAAATCTGAAGGCATCAGACTACCTGATTTCAAACTATGTTACAAACCTACAGTAGTCAAAATAGTGTGATTCTGCTATTAAAATATACATAGAAAGCATTGGAACAAAACAGAAAGCTGAGGAATAAACTATGCATATATGGTCAACCAATCTTTGACAAAGGTACCAAGAATACACAGTGGGGAATAAATATTTCGGGAAAACTGGATATCCCCATGTAAAATAATGACGCTGGACTTTTGTCTTACATTATATACAGAAATTAACTTACAATGGACTAGACACCTAAATGTAAGATCTGAAACTGTAAACCTTCTAGAAGAAAACACAAGGCCAAAATTCCCTGAGATTGGTGTTGGTGATGATTTATTGGATATGCTACTAAAAGCACAGGCAATGAAATAAAAAACAAATAAGCAGGACTACATCAAAATAAAAAGTTTCTGAAAAATAAAGGAAACAACCAACAGAAACGGCAGCCTACAGAATGGGAAAAAATATCTTTAAATCATAATATCTGATAAGGGGTTAATATCCAAAAAATATAAGAAACTGACTCAACCCAATGGCAAAACCCCAAATAATCAGAGTAAAAACTGGGCAAAGAAACTAAATATCACTTTTCCAAAGAAGACACACACGGCCAAAGTTATATGCAAAGGTGCCCAAGATCACTAATTATCAGAGAAACCCAGATCAAAACCACAATGAAATATCTCTCCACACTTATTAGAATGGCTGTTATGAAAACTCAAGAGATAAAAGACGTTGATCAGGGTGTGAAATAAAGGGACCCTTACATACTATTTGTAGAAATATGTTCACATCAATTTTGGCATTGCTATTATGTAAAATAATATGGATGTTTGTCAAAATTATAAAAAATATAACTACCAAGTAATCTAGCAATCTAACTTCTGGGTATATATCCAAAGGAAATGAAATCAGTATGCTAAAGAGATATCTGTGCTTCCACATTAATTAAAGCATTATTCACAACAACTCAAATATGAAAACAACCTAAGTGTCCATAGGTAGATAAATGGATAAAGAAATTGTGGTAAATATATACAGTGGAATAATTCAGCAATAAAAAAGGAAGAAATCCTGTCATTCGCAGCAACATGGATGAACCTTGAGCTACTTGAAATTAACCATGCACAGAAAAAGAAATACTTGTATCACTTATATCTGGAGTCAAAAAAGGAGAAATCATAGAAACAGAGAGCAGAATAGTAGTTTCTAGGTGTGTGGGGGGTGGAGGAAATGGGGAGATGTTGACGAAAGGGCATGCAATTTCAGAACAAGGTCTGAGGAGCTAATGTACAACTTGGGTGGTGAGGGATGTGTTAATTTGATTGTGGTCATCATGACGCAACGTGTATGTCTATCGAATCCTCATATGGTACACCTCAGATAGATTCAATCTTTATTTGTCAATTAAATAAACTAAAATAAGGTAAAATATAAAATCAGTATCATTTGTCTGTTAAAATAAGAAGAAGTAGCGTCTTTGTCACTTATCAACTTAGATGTAGGCAGATATTTCCTCCTAGATTTTTTTATTTGCAGATATTTTCCATTTTTAAATGTTTTTATTATAGTAAAATATGTATATAATAATATTTTCTATTTTTACCATTTTAAGTGTGTAATTCAGTGTTCATCATCTCTAACTAAAGCTCTGTACCCATTTAAACAGTAAATCCCCATTACTTCCTCCCCCCAATCCTTGGTAACCACTGTTCTACCTCCCATTTCTAAGAATTTGGGTATTCTAGGTACTTCATATAAGCTGAATCGTGCAATATTTATGCCTCTATGCCTGGTTCATTTCATGCATGGCATTTTCAAGGCTCATACATGTAGTAACTTTTCATTCATTCCTCTTTAAGGCTGAAAAATACCCTTTGTATATGTATAACACAATCTGTTTATCAATTATTCTGTCAACGGACATTTGAGTTGTTCTCGCCTTTTGATTATTGTGACTAATTCTACTAAGAGCATGGATGTACAATATCTATTGGAGTAACTGCTTTCAATTCTTTTGAGTAATTCTTAGAAGTGGAATTGCTGGATAATATGGTAATTCTATTTTTAATTTTTTTGAGGACATGCCATACTGTTTTCCATTGTGACTGTATCATTTTACATTCCCACTGGCTATATGTACACAAAGGTTCCAATTTCTCCACAGTCTCTTCCATTTTTTTATCATTCCTTCCTGTTCAGAAAGTTTTGCCTAGTATCCATTAGCCATATATCTAATAGAAGCTATTTTAAAAGCTACTTCTTCTTCAGTGTCAGCCATGAGATTCTGAGAGGCTCCACTGCTATTTAATATTAGAGTGAAGTATAGGTCCTGGGTTCAAAATGACCCCAGGATTCAATTTCTTCTGGTGATAACGATTAGTTAGGGATCATTACATGACCCAGTTTGAGGCCATGAGCTATAATGAGATTTTGCTGGGACTTTCTAGAAAATACTTCTCACTCCTCCTGGAAGTGAATATCTGAAGACTTAATGTCTGGAGCTGCAGCAGCTATTTTTTGGTAATGAGGTGGAAAGCTATCTCAGAATAGAGTCAACATGGTGGACAGAAGAGCTGAGTTTGTATATATTTTGTCATTTGAAATCAGAAAAGCTCTAATAAACTCCACCTGACTGACACATGCAAACCCGTTCACTTTGCTGCTAGCTCAGTCATGCTAATAAATAAGATTTAGGTGCATTGTAGCTTTCAGCCTAGGGGAATATTTTATCTTGAAGGCTGGCTTTGCATCTAAATCTTGCTCATTGGCTCGGCACCTATAGCTCAACCGGCTAAGGCGCCAGCCACATACACCTAAGGTGGCGGGTTCGAATCCCCAGCCCGAACCCGCCAAACAACAATGACGGCTGCAACCAAAAAAAAATAGCCGGGCGTTGTGGCGGGCGC
>CAUYTI010133973.1:0-26104 GCA_963575145.1 Galago senegalensis | reverse complement strand
CCTCCCAAATAGCTGGGACCACAGGTGTCTGCCACAACGCCTGGCTATTTTTTGGTTGCAGCCGTCATTGTTGTTTGGCGGGTCCGGGCTGGGGATTCGAACCCGCCACCTTGGGTGTACGTGGCTGGCGCCTTAGCCGGTCGAGCTGTAGGCGCCGAGCCAATACATTAACATTTAATAGTATGAAAGCTCAAATGAAAAGGTGAATTTTCAGATTGATTTATAAAGCAAGATAAAAGTACATGTTATTTACAATCAACAAATTCTAAATTTGAACACAGAAGTTGGTAGAAATTTAAAAATTGAAATGAAACAAACTTAATAGAACTAAGAGAAAAAAAATCAGTGCAAATACAGAAGATTTAAATAACTCCGGTGGACACAAGAATGTACCACCCAAATGTCCCTTAGTGGGAGGGAGGGCTTGTTGCCCAAGTTATGAGTTCCTTCAAATTTTGTCTCATCTGAGAGAGCCATCTCATTCAAGAACATGCCTTAACCTGGGAGACCCAGATCTAATTGTTGGCCATAGCAAGGGCTTACACCTAATGGATAATGTATTCTGTAATGAATATCACAATCAAATTAATTAACACATCCATCATCACCCGTGTTGTGCATTACATCACCAGAACTTATAACTGAAAGTTTATATTCTTTGATCAATATCTTCCCATTTCTCTTAACCCTAGCCTCTGGCAACCACCATTCTCTTCATTTTCTATGAGTTAGATTTTTCAGATTATACACATAGCCAAGGTCATACAGTATTTGTCTTTCTGTGCCTAGATTCTTTTACTTAGCGTAATGTTTTCCAGACTTATGTTGTCACAGATGGCGGGATTTCTTTTTCTTAATACAGAACATTTATTGTCAGTATCTGCTATTGGATAACTCAAACGGTGATAAATACTATCAACAAACTTGTCCTAATTTATATTTTTTGTATATTACATCCAACTGCAGAGCACATGTTTTAATTAGGTAATTAATTAATTTAGAGACAAGATCTTGCTCTGTTGCCCAGGATGGAGTACAGTGGTGTTATCATAACTCACTGCATGCAGCTTCAAACTCCTGGCCTCAAGCAATCCTTTCTCCTCAGCCTCCAGAGTAGCTGGGAATACAGGTGCCACTCACTGTGGCTGCCTTCATATTTTTTAAAAGTGTACATGTGAGGGTGGTGCTTGTGGCTCAAAGAAGTCGGGCCCAGCCCCGTATGCTGGAGGTGACGGGTTCAAACCCAGCCCTGGCCAAAAACTGCCAAAAAAAAAAAAAAAGTGTACATGTGACTTAACTCTTGCACATACTCTGGGACATACAAATTTTAATTGATTTTAAAGGACAGAAATCATGTAAGTTATATTATATGATCACAATACAATGAAATTAGTAATCAATAACAATAAGATAGTTAGAATGTCACCAAATATGTAGATATTAAGTAGCATATTTCAAAACAATCTATAGGTAAAAAAATAAAAAAAACCCCTCAAGAACAGTCACTTTATAAAGGAGATATTCAAATATTCAAGTAGACAAAAAATTATGAAAATGTCCTCACTATTATTTATCCCAGAAACACATTTTAAAATTACAGTAAGATACAGCCAAAGACCCAGTCAAATCTCTAAAATGCAAAACAGTGATAATACCAATATTAGCGAGGATGTGGAGTAAGTAGAATTCTCATACACTGCTGGGGGGGTTTGAATTGGTACAAATGCTTTGTCAGTACCTACTAAAGCTGAGCACTTAGCCAGGAGGTCCATTTCTTTACAATGGAAAGTATATACCCAATGGAAATGTAGACATGAATGCGTCAAAAAGACATGAATGAGCATTTTCACAGTAGTGCTACTCATAAAATCTAAAAACTGGAAACAATCTGAATGTCCATCCACAATTGAATGGAAATAAACTATGGAATATTCATATAAAAGAAGGCTACAAAGCAGAAAGAAGCCACAAATCTATAAAAGATCATGTGTGAAGCTCTCGAGAAATGTTGAGTAAGCCGAAGGAACTAGAAACAAAGACTGTGCTACCATTTCATTTAAGTTACATAAAAATTCAAAAGCAGGCCAAGCTAGTGCAAGGTCTCAGAAAAGAAAAAAGAAAAAATAATAATTACGTTGGGGGGGGACAGTGTCTGAAGGAGTGTAGGAGAGGCCTTCTGGATGTACTGATAATTTTTTCTTTCTCTGAGTGGTGGTTACACTGGGTTGTTCAGGATCTCAAGTTTTGTACTTATTGTTAAAAGTACATATTCTTTTACTATTCTTTCATAACATAAAAGTATATGCACTTTTCTATATATATGTTTAATTAAAAATTTCTTGGAAAAATATTAATATAATGAGTGCTAGTTGTCTTGAATGCCTTTCTTTCTTTCTTTCTTTCTTTCTTTCTTTCTTCCTTCCTTCCTTCTTTCCTTCCTTCCTTCCTTCCTTCCTTCCTTCCTTCCTTCCTTCCTTCCTTCCTTCCTTTCTTTCTTTCTTTATTCTTTTTAGACAAAGTCTCACTTTGTCTCCCCTATCTTCCTTGGTAGAATGCTGTGGTGTCACAGTTCACAGCAACCTCAGCTTAACCTTCAGTTTAAGATATCCCCTTGCCTCAGCTTCCTAAGTAACTGGGACTACAGGCACCTGCCACAAGGCCTGACTTTTTTTTCTGGTTTTTTTGTTGTTGTTGTTTGTTTGCTTTGTTTTTTAGAGATGGGGTCTCACTCTTGCTCAGGCTGGTCTCGAACTCCTGAGCTCAAGCAATCCACCTGCCTCAGCCCCCCAGAGTTTTGGGATTACAGGCGTGAGCCACCACACCTGGCCCTTGAATGCTTTTCAATAGTTCTCTTCTATGTATTTGATACCAAACTTCTAAGCAAGGCAGAAAAGTCTCTCCATGTTCTGGTCCCTTCCACCTTTTTAATCTTATCTTATTCAAGACTTTATCCCCCATAGCCTCATCAAAATGATTTTCAGTTCCCTCAGTGACCATGTTTTTGCAGACTGCCTGGCCTGCATACACATGGCTCATTCTTCCTAATATTGCTTCTACCCTTCTTTTTCCTGGTTATTTCCAGGTCAGACTTATAAGGGAAGTCTTTAATGGCCCCTTCTATCATCTCATTTGTCCCCTGTATTGCTATGGGTCCTATTGCTTTTCTCAGCAACTTAACAGAACTTTCCTCATTAATGGCTTTTATAATCTTTCCAGTATTGCATTCATCAGCATCCTGGATGTGAATTACTTGAAAATATCTCACCTCTTTTAAACAGTGTGCCTGAGAAACAGTTAGTGTTCAATTCATGATTATTGAACAGGTGACTCCTTGTATCAAACATCAAATAGTCTATGAAGTATGCCAAGGCTATGTTATGTAGAATCTACTCCTCCCCAAATATTATGTGTCCCTTCCCAGAATGAACTCTGAGATGTTTTGCACTGACAGTAGAGGTTGTATTATCCAGGGTTCAGTCAGAATACAAAAGTAGACCAGTTATCTTAAATAAAAGAATTTTAAATAATCATTAACTTTCAATTATTAGAGAGTAGCAAAGACCAAAAGAAGATCTTGAAGTATCAGAGAAGCAGTAACTGCGGAAAGCAGCTGTCATTCTTATGACTGAGGTAAAAAAATGAAAAGCTGTAATATTACAAATTAGAACCTTAAAAGTGAGTTCCCATGAAACAGTCTATTATTCTGCCTTTAACCTTCTTCCACCCTTCGACCTTTAGTGGTCTCCTGGTAGCACCACTTATTGGTAAAGTGTAATGTGAAGCAGCTTCTAGCAGAAATGGGGCTTGCAGATTTTCAGGCTGAACATCACCTAACAGAGAATGGAGAGATAGGTTTGAAGTTGAGAGGAAACAGCTTAACAACCACCCCACAGTGGGAATGGGGGAGAGGTGTCTGGACAGGAGTTTCAGAAGTAGAACCTTTTTCTTCTCTACTAAGATAATTAAAGGTCAATTCTTTTTTTTTTTTTTTGAGACAGTGCCTCAAGCTGTCCCCCTGGGTAGAGTGCCGTGGCATCACAGTTCACAGCAACCTCTAACTCCTGGGCTCAAGCAAGTCTCCTGCCTCAGTCTCCCAAGTAGCTGGGACCACAGGTGCCCGCCACAACGCCTGGCTATTTTTTTTTTTTTTTGGTTGCAGCCGTCCTTGTTGTTTGGCGGGCCCCGGCTGGATTTGAACCTGCCACCTTAGTTGTATGTGGCTGGTGCCTTAGCTACTTGAGCCACAGGCACCGAGCCTAAAGGTCAATTCTTAAACCACTCTCCAGTGTGAGTCTAGTCCCCAAAGAGCCTGAACGGCAAGTGAGAATGCTGTATTCTAACTACTGAGAGGACAGGGAGCTTCCTGGACATCCCTAGAAGCAGATGTGAATAAGGAAGTATATTTTGGTAGAAGGTGACAGAAGGATTTCACAAACATTGGCTAAGCCAAGCAGAACAGAGGGCCTTCTGACTTAGGAAATATAATGGTAACCATGGTGACTATAATGTTTACCAGGTGAACTGCATGGCCCAGTATATTTTCTGCTGCTGTTGAAAACATATCTTTGTTTATAGGTATTATTTCATTTAATAATAGCTAGAAAATGTAAAGTAGTTCTAAATGAGTGATTAGGGCTGAATTTAACACGTCAACTCAAAAAAGAACAAGAAAATGTATCATATACTATGGTATTTCAGTCGCTTTTGTTGAAAAAATCCATTTCATACTCATCCCTTTGCAAATTTTGCCAGTTTAACAAAGATTCCAATACAATCTATTTTCTAAGTTTATTCGAAAATAAATCTTGTTATCTAAAAAAAGCACAGTCTGCTTTTGCTATGATAGTAAGAACCCTAAGAAACCTCACATTATTAAAAGGTTCAATAATAAAAACAATTGTTTCAAATGGAAAAGGGATTTTATAGTCCAAAAAGTTCTATGCTACCAATAACGAAATTCCCTTACCTGTAGTGATTTCAATAACGAAGGTATATTTGTGTGTGTGTGCATATGTGTATGTTTCTCATTACAAATGTAACAAATTTGGGATATGCGCATATTAATTTTTGTCATATAATAATGGATTTTATTTTTAAATTGCATTAGCAGATATTTCTTACATAGCTATATAAATCTTTATGAATTACATTACCTATTTTTATGCTAAAAACACTAAATCACTCAGCTTGAATTCTGAAAACTGCGTGATGTCATATGAACACTTGAGCAAGGAATTTGGGTTACACCTTGTGTTGGAGGACAGTTCAACACGACTCTCTTGTGTTTCTGCACATCTTGCAAGTGAGACACCAATTGCCTTTTGTTTCAGATAATCTTTTCAAGGGTGTTTGTATAGCAAATGATGTTGGAACACAGAGCTAGTGGAGCAAAGGACAGGCGTGCTTACTTCTCATTACAAAAGATTGAGGTTCCCTAAGCCCAAGGTTTCTCTCTTCTAAGGCAATGCATTGTATGTGTTAGTATCACCTGGCCTTCCTTGCATCACCCTGTAGGAATTGGGGACTTGGAGAATTGAAACAAAAATGCTGACACTGGCTACTGCTTGTATTCATTTTCTATTGCTGCTGTAAATACATTGCCACAAATTTAGTGGCTTCAAACAACACAGTTTTATTATCGACTACTCTGGAGGTCAGAAGACAGACACAAGCTTTGCTGAGCAAAAGATCAAGGTGATAGCAGGCTGTGTTCCTTCTGGACTCTCTAGGGAAAAATTCATATCCTTTCCTTTTCCAGCTTCTCAAGGCTGCCTCCATTTCTCCATCTTCAAAGGCAGGAGGGAGGGATCTCTCTGGCCCTGATTTGATCCTCATACCTTTTTGTCTTTTGTTAAAGTTTTACTTATTTATTTTTTATTTCAAAAAATGTGGGGTACACAAGTTGTCTTCTGTTATGTTGCTAAATTGTATCGTGCTGAAGTCAGGATGATCAGTTAATCCATCAAAGAACAGAGTATACTCAGTGATCTTGGTAGGTAGGTTTTCATCCCTTGCTACTGCCTAGTCTCCCCCTTCTCAGTTTCCAGTGTCCATACTGCTCTTTATGACCATCTACATCCTTTGTTTAACTCCCACTTAGAAGTGAGAACCTGTGATTTTTTTTCCATCCTGAGATATTCACTTAGGATAATGGTGTCCAGTTCCATCCAAATTCCTTTATTCAACAGTACCGTAGCCCTGTAACTGGTCAGCTATATTTTGACTTCTCTTCATTGGTGCTAAACTCGACCAGTTAAGGAGGCCACATCCCAAGGCCCCCCATGTCTAGTTGTTCTACAGGAGTTGTGTTTGTGAATAAAATAAGGTTAGGTCAAAGAATCCAAATTTCAAGGGTTTACATTATTTTAGATTCAGATTTTGAACAAGAACATGAGGGTTCATCTTGAGAAGATGTAAACATCAACAGACAGCAATAATGGATACAAATTAATACTACGGCTGAATATGGTTTTGAAAGACACACACAGAGCTATACTAGAAGTTTCCATGAACTTGAAACTTAGCAAATGAGTGAGAAATCATAGCCCAAAATGTTAAGAAACACACCAAAATTGCAAAACCTCTTGCACGAATGGAAATGGCTAAGCTTTCAGTCACTTTACCCAGCCTAAATATTTGTAAGATGATGCATGGATCTGTATGCCTTTGTCTTGGTTGTTATTGTGTATTGGCTAATGGGGATTTAAAGTTCATTTGGAGAAACAATTTTTTTAATATATATTTTTTATTTGGGGGGAAACAATATTTTACATTACTTTTATAGCCTGTGTATATGGAAAAAGTGGGTATATTGTTAAACTGAATCTCTTAAGATTACTTTGTAATTATCAAATTATTCACATATTAATTTTATTCTCCAGGCTTTCTGTTCATCCAAGTAAGTGAAGCTCCTAATTTGTTAATTTAACTATATTAGAAGTTCCATTTTCTTTTTCGCAGTTTTTGGCCAGGGCTGGGTTTGAACCCACCACCATTGGTATATGGGGCTGGTGCCCTACTCCTTTCAGCCACAGGCGCTGCCCAAAAGTTCCAATTTTTTAAATGTTGAACTTCATAGGAAACTGGAATCCACTTATTCTCAAACTTGAAGCTTTATCTTTTTTTAAACAAGGTGTTCTTGTTCTGTCACCTCACTGAGTAATCAACACAAATTTTCAGAGCCATTTCCTTTAGTCAAAGATTAAAACAGGAATCCATTTTATTTATTATATAATTCCTTTGCCCTTGCCATATACTCTTATGTATGCCACAAGCTGGCATATTTATGATATCTGACAACAAATCATGAACAGTAAAAATTTTGCATTAATTTAAGAAATATTGCTGAGTTCCAGCTCCACCATCAACCTGCGAGAGTGCCATTCCCATCGTATTTATGACTATGGTACCCCTGGAATTGTGCAGTGCATTTCCTGTGCAACTGTGTAAGGTTATCCTGCCTAATAATAAATCAGGCACTGTGATGGGTGATGAGCACGAATAGAGAAAAGAATAACATCAACGTAGTTTTGTTCTTTTATAATTACACTTTACTAAGGCAGACTGACAATTAAGGGACCCTGTGGTAAGATCTATGACACAAAAACTGCAGTGTCTTCCTATATGTAGCCAACCAATTAAAATAGGGAAAAAAATTGTTGGCTAGGTATGGTAGCTCTCATCTATAATCATGGTACTTTGTAAGGCTGAAGTAGGAGTATTCTTTGAGGCCAGGAGTTCAAGACAAGTCTGGACAGCATAGTGAGACCCTATCTCTAAGGAAATATTTTAAAATACTATCTAGGTGTGGTGGTGCATGCCTGTCATCCCAACTACCCAGGACACTGAGGTGAGAGGATGGCTTGAGCCTAGAAGTTCAAAGCTGCAGCAAGCTATAATCATGCTGTTGCAGTCTAACCCCAAACACATTATTGTTATTTTCCTGTTTAGATTGCAGGGCAATGTTTGGTTCCTCTTATTCTTCAGCTTATAACTACATGAAAGAGCATAGGATCCATGAATAAGAATTGTGTATTATTGGGACAAAATTACACTTTCGTGAACTTAATGTTTTACAAAAACCAACCAAACAAAAAAAGACAATAAATATGAGCAGTAAGGCTAGAACTCACCCTGAGACTATTTCAAAGTATAGTGTCCTAAGCTGTTCTTTTTTTCTATGATTGCTCAGTATTAACACAAAATTTAATCATAAAAATCATGATTTTTACACTTATGTAAGGAGCCAGGTGCTCTTAATAGCATCCTCCCAGTCTATGGTGAGATCACAGTTATTCAATAAAACACAAATTTCCTATGTGTTCTCTCAGGCACTGTCATGGCTCTGCCTCCTGATACCACTAATCCCAAGTTGTGTGTACCCACACTCAGCTTTCAATCCAGCTCTTAACTTTAAGTCCCTGCCCTACTACTTAAGGCTCTGAGAGTGTAGGTATTTCCCAGGCCAAACTCAATGACCTCCCTATTCTTGCTCTGGACCCTACAGCTGTGGCTCAACTCCACCCACTTCCAAACCCTGACTTTGGGACCTCAGTCCTGGGATACTCTTCTAGTGTTAGTTTGGATTCTTTTCTCCTAATGCCAATGATAGGTTTAGAAAATTGCTCAGTTGTTCAGTAGTTGCTGCTTGTGCGATGAGAAAAGAATTTCTCTAGGCCAAGATTAGAACATAAAATAATAAGTTTAGTTTACATTGGAGAAAGGAAAGAGAGTGAGGGGGAACAGATGAATGAGAAAGAGAGAAGAGAGCAGAGGGAGTGAGGCGAGGAAAATGGAGGTGGGGGTAAGGAGCAAGAGAATAGCATGGCATTCCAAAGAAAAAAAGGATGAATGTTAATCTTGAGGTCCAGTGGGTAGCTAAATTTAAGGGGGGGGAGGTAATTGCAATCGAATGTACAAGGTGTTGTGAATGTGAATCCTGTGTCCATTTTCCCTCAGGCAAGGTTGTAGACAGACATCTTTCCAGCTGTTTCCAATCCTTAGGCCTGATCGTTCATCTGTCAGAGACACTCAGGAATCACTTGAGGTTTAAAGGAACAAATTCTAAAAGACTACAGAGCTAGGGAAATGTAAAGAGAATTTATATTTCCTTTTGCTCTGGTGGATTTCTCAACGGTTTGTGAAACAGAAATCCAGGAGGGTGGAGTGGAATGGAAGGGGTGGGGTAGGGGTGGCAGAAGAAAGAAAACAAGAAGAGAGATTTTTATGAAAACTTACTGAAAACTGTGAGTTAGTAATTTTTCTATTATTTTGCTATAAAGACCAGCCATCTCTAAAGCCAAGTTTCTGGGTGCAAATTTTGTTTCGATGCTTTGCAAAAACAAGGATTTTGACATATTTTGTTCAGACACAGCTTCAGTGCTAGAATAAAGCCTAGCATATAATAAGTGCTCATTAAGTTATTAAATGTATGTGGGACAATGCATAAGAATTCCAAGGGCCTTCCACTGGGATCTGGCTCCCAGCTGTTGCTTATTTTTGTTTATCTGAGAGTGCAGCTTGCTCCATTTACTGTAGCATTTCCTAGGCTCCCAACACAAAGCTTCTCAGGTTCAAGCTCCAACATCCTTGAAAAGTGGAGTCCAGAGCGCTGATGCAGCTCAATAATGCCTCCCCATGGTAAAGAGTTCAACTGCAGCTGACTCCAATGATTTCAGAATCTAAGCCACCAAGCTGACTCCAGTGATTTCAGACTCTACACCACCAATGGTTAATATGTCCATGAGTAGTTTTCCGTCAACCCATCCATGGCAGGAAAACTTCTCATGGACATATCAACCAATGATTTAGTGTCTCAGTCATTTTCTTCATGGAGATGCTAGTCTATCAGAGCACACTATGTTTCGGTTCCTAGTAGAGAAAATGTGGATTATTTACAGCGTTTCCTGATTGGCAGATGAAATGGATTATCACAGCACAATTCTGGTAAGGATTCTAGAAAAATAAATATATTACTTTGGGAAAATTTTTCTCTTTCCTTGCCCTTTTCTTTCCAACTACAAAATAGAGCTAGAGGCTGAGGCCTATAAGCTCTCATTGAGCTAATCCATTTCCTTTCTAACCTTGAAACTTGAGCATCTCTTAAGTGCAACTACAGCAGGAATTCATTGGGAACATCATCCCAAATGGAGTCCCAAAGCTTTTGTACGTATGATGACTCTAATGGCACAAATCCTTGCATAGGAAAGGACTTGGTCTGGTTTAAAGAAGACATATCTGAAGATGTCTTCTTCATTTGTTTCTATTTTATTTTTTTATTTATTAAATTTTAGATTAATGTGAGGGTACAAACAAGTAGGTTATAATGTTTGCATTTGTTAGGTACGGTCTCTGTTGTAGTTGTGTCCTCCTTCAGGATGTGCCATATACCCTTACATTGTGCTCATTAGGTGGGAGCACACCAGATCTCCCTCCTCTTCCTCTCCCCACCCTCCCTTCTTCCTCCTCCCCACATCTTCAGTTGAATAGAGTTTTTCTCTTGGGTGGACATGTTGAAATCCTCGCCAACATAGATCCTCACATTTAAGATTGATGGCACCAACTGAGTCTCTTTGATGTAGGCAATACCAGACTTGCAGGTCAGTGTCCTATGCTTATTTCTTTTACTCACTGGTCCCAGGAAATATCATTTACCCTGTTTGGAATTGGAACTGCTATGCATCACAGCCATCTTAAAACCTTGCTAATACCAACTCAAGCGGCTATGGAATTTGGTAGCAATGTGCTCTGGGCAATATTGATACATGGTTTTCCTATTCAGTGCTGCACAAGGACACCCATTTTCTAGGCCTAAACAAACAGACTTCTTTTTCTCCAAACTTCACCGTCTGAATGCAAGCAAGACAGGAAAAAATGCAGTTTTGCCAGTATTTCATGTAAGGCCTCTCGCTTTGCCCAGAGCCAGAAGGACTGCATTCATTTGTTAATACACTCATTTGCTAATCAACGTTGAAAAGGCATCTTTCCTCTTTCAAGTCCTAGCCAAGTGTAATTCTCAAGACCTCCTTGTTTACAGAATGGTATATAACCCCTTCCACAAAAGACCTGCACAAGACTTCCCACTTGGGTCTCCCTCCTCTGCCAGAGGCTCTAGTGCCTTTCATTCCTTCTGTATTCCTTTTTATGTAATAAATTCTATCTTATCACTGATCTGTGTGGTCCATGGGTTCATTCTTGGAAAGGACCTACTGCAGAAAGAAATTCTGTCAACAATATCATATGAACAATTTGGCAGACCAGAATACCTCCAGATATGAGAGTGTATGCCATTTTTTTTCTCTTTCATCATCTTTTGCTTGTTAATTAGTAAAGCTTGAATAAAACTTAAATACAAGCCCTAGAAACATAATTTTTCACCAAAATGTATATTTAAATTATTAAGTTCTGATCTTTGCAATGACAGTAGTAATTATATTATTTTATGTGAAAATTAAACAATGAACTTCATAATCAAGAAGAAAAAAATTTCCAAATTATGATTTTAAGTAATCTACAAACAGAGATTTTTATTTGAAAGGCAGTAACATTTTAAATGAGGGACAAGAATATGGAAATGGAATTTTTAAAATCCCAACAAAGACATTGGTGATTTAAGGCATTTCAAATGGGAGAGTTTGCCAATTAATATTTTTTTAATTTAGAAATTCACAATAACATTACAGACAAATGGTCTCTCTAGTAATTGAAGATTTAATTCATATTATACTTAAAAATCTTAAACTGTGAAAACATCTTCAGACAAAATATATTTGATTGGAATGATAAAATGAGATGAGTTCTTAAATGCTATTCCAATGATAAAATTTTAAAATCTTAGATTTTGTTGTTTCTATATAGTAGGTGCCCAATTATTTTTCTATATACTATGTGCCCGATAATGTTTATTGATTGAATGAATAAGTCAGTAATGATTAAAGGCACTCCCAGGATGGAATTTTACGAGCAGTTGAGAAATTAAAGCAACCTTTTCTTTGATAGAGTGGAATGCTGACTAGGAAAGCAGTAGGTTTCTATGTTAAAATTAGGTAATTTTTGACATTGAAGGAGAGAAATAATGGAGTTCCAAGGAGTAGTGAACGACTTTAATTTTTTTCCAAAAAAAAGATTTTAAAAATTGTAAATGAGTTTATCATTTTACTTGAGGTTTGGAGTACATATGTCCTCAATTAAAAGTTCAATTTATTGCGGCACATGCTATTAAGTTATATATTAAAGGATGGATGGCTAGATTGATGGGAGGATGAATAAAGGGAGAATTGTTTTAGTCACTCCTTTTACTGAAGCATTGTCAGGTGATCGAAGATCTAGCACATTTTCTGTGGCTTTAAGTGTTCCTTTTCTTAGTATGGAATTAGGCAGTAGCTATGGAGAAGTTCAATCTCAGTTCTGTTAGCAAATATTCTTTCACTGTAAAAATGAACTTCTCTTTACTTCCACTGACTTATAAACGGCATGGAATAGTTATACTAGATGACACTTTTCCTCTCTTTAAAGTACAATAATACTCTCCAAAATGCAGAAGTCTAAAACATTTGACCAAGTAAATGTTTTGCTTGTGTTATCACAGGCTTAGTTAAAGAAACAATAATTTTAATATTTCTTCTCATTACTGTATAGAAAAATAGAAACAAGTTTTTGTTTATTGCAAATATAGGAAATAGACTGATACTAAATTGAGAAAGTCACATGTGATAGAAGGGAATTACTTTCTAAACCATCTTATCAAGAAGACAAGAACTTCACTATTTGAGAAAGGCAGATGTATGCAGGCTTGGAACCAATAATTTTACAAACTAATATGCATGTTATTATGCTACATAGCTCAATATACACACTATATGTGTATATATCTATATATATTCACATCTCTCTCTCTGTGTGTATATATATCTCTGTATGTGTATATATATATAGATCACCCATTACTTTCATTTATTATAATGAAACACTTCACTTTACTTGTATATCCTTCTCTTAGTATAGAATTAGGCAGTATCTGTAATTAGTTAATAGGTCTGTCTATGTCGGAATTTGATAATTAAGTAGTAATGATAATACCAATGTACACAGTATAGTTTTGCCAACATTTCGGTATGTTTTAAAAAGTATCTACATATTTAGTTTCATCGTATATTTGGCTTTTAGCTGGATGAAAGACTTACTCAACTTCATTTCATATTGGCACAGAAAATGTGTAAAACCACTAGAGGAACAATAGTGAAATTTGGGATTATATTTTGCATCAATTTTGAATATGAATTTAAATTTCAGATGATGTGGCTTCAGGTGAACTGAAAAGAAAGTTTGTGGAAAAAATGCATTTCCGAAGTTCAGTAAAGAATACAGCTGGTAAATAGAATAACTGCCCTCCAAAATATGCCAGTGTTCTAATCCTCAGAACAAAGAAGCATTATGGCTGCAGACAGTTTTAAGCTTGCTAAGCAGATGACCTTAAATAAAGACATTACCTTGGATTGTGTGGGTGGGCCTAATGTAATCAGAAGGGTACTTAAAGGTGGAAGAGGGAAGCAGAAGAGGTCAGAGAAAGTAAATGTGGCTATAGAAGAAGTCAGAATAATGTGCTGCGACAAGAATTTGACCCTCCATTGCAAGCTAAGCATTCACTTGCTTTTCTTTGTAATTCCATCTCATATATAAAATTATTTTCTTTTAACACATGTCCTTAGCATTGCATTTGCAAGATCTGTAGCAATCATAGCATGAGGCAGAAATCTGTTCATTTTCATTTCTATAAGGTTAGTATCCACTGAATGTATGTACCACAGTTTATGCATCCTAGTTTCGATCGATATTTGTAGTGTTTTCTGTCTGAGCCTGTTATAAATAATGCTTCTATGAATATATATATACACATATATATTATATATTGTTTAGAGAGAGAGAAAGGTAAGACAGAGATAAACATGTGTATGTCTACATGTAGATTTCTTGCTATAGATTAGTGTCTTTAAAAGTTTTGGATATTTGTGCTATGTCCCCAAAGTTTTCCCTACTCCATCATTTCTCTCCTCTCATTCTGGGACATCAACTAAATACAGATCAGTCCTTCTCACTGTGAAGTTTGCCTCTTATGTTCTTTGATCCAAGATCAGGCTGCCGTAATAGTTGGGTTCTGAAGAAGGCCCGCTTTCTGGTTATAGGCAGCTGCCTTCTCTCCCCGTATCCTCCCGTGTCTTAGAGGAGGAGACACTTCTTTTGTGTCTCTTCTTACAAAGCTGTGGATCTCATTCACCGGGGCTCCACCCTTATGATCTAATTACCTCTGAAAGGGTCCACCTATGGAAACCTTCACATTGAAGAATGAGCTTCAAAATATGAATTTGAATATTATCCAAAGCTTTTTCTGCATCAATTAAGAGAATCATATGGTCTTTGTTTTTTATTTTATTTGTGTGATATATTATATTTATAGATTTACATATGTTGAACCAACCTTGTAACCCTGGGATAAAACCAGCTTGATCATGGTGTATAATTTTTTTTGATGTGTTGTTATAGTCCATTTGCTAGGATCTTTCTGAGTATTTTTGCATCAATATTCATTAATGATATTAGTCTATAGTTTTCTTTCTTTCTTGTTCCATTTCATTCAGGTTTTCATATTTCTGAGAATAGAGTTTTTTGTAGTAAGCATAGGGGATTTTTTGAATGTCTGAGGTGTCTGTTGTTATTTCTCCTTTATTGTTTCTGATCAATGATATTAGAGATTTTATTTTTCTGTTTCTGGTTAGGTTAGCCAAAGGTTTATCAATTTTGTTAATCTTTTCAAAAAACCAAATTTTTGTTTTATTGATTTTCTGAGTAATTCTCTTGTTTTCAATTTCATTGAATTCTGCTCTAATTTTAGTTATTTCTTTTCTTCTGCTGGGTTTGGGGTTGGAATGCTCTTCCTTTCCCAGTTGCTTGAGATGACCCATTAAGTTCTTGACTTCCTCTCTTTCTGTTTTCTTGATGAAGGCTTCTAACACTACAAAATTCCCTCTTAGGACTGCCTTTGCAGCATGCCACAGGTTTTGATGATTTGTGTCTTCATTGTCATTTTGTTCTAAAAATTTGCTGATTTCCTTCTTAATCTCATCTTTGACCCAGCTGTCAATCAGCATAAGGTTGTTTAGTTTCCATGGCTTAGTTTGAGTAAAAAGCTTCATATTGCTGTTGAGTTCAACTTTTATTCGGTGATAGTCTGAGAAGATACAAGGAATAATTTCTATTCTTTGAAGTTTGCTGAGATTAGACTTGTGTCCTAAGATATGATCTATTTTGGTGGCTGATCCATGGGCTGATGAGAAGAATGTATATTCAGTTTTGTTAGGATGAAATGTTCTGTAGATGTCATAAAACTGAACCAGTAACATAGCTAAGAAAAAAACAGACACCAATTACACACCAAAAATTAGCCACCAATTTATCCCTTCTGGTAGGCTCTGTTTACCCATCTTTTGTCTATTCTGTAAGTTTTAAAGGTAGTTAGAACTATTATTATTAATATCTGGAAATACGGTTTTGAGTTCTTTCTTCTCATTGTCAAAAGGGAAAACAAACATATAGAATATTCTATTGACTGGCCAGGTTAGTGACCAGAAGATCATGGTCATTACTTGGTGATGTGGTATCCTTGGCTTTTATTCTTTCACTATTTATATCTAGAGGATTTGAGTTTATGTGATTTCCTTTACATGTGCTTATTTTCATAACTACTTTACTTCCTGAGAATTTTTTTCCTTTGTAGTGATGCAAACTGAAATAAAATGAAATAAGAAACTACTGCTCCAAGAAAAAAAAAAAGACTGCTACTCTACAAACATGAAATCAACAAAATATTTCATATTATAACCTGGAGAGTGTGCTGTTAATATGAATACGATGTTCTTTTTCCCAAAACATGTATGATTCCTTCTGTTTAAAAAAGATCTTTATTTCACTGATGTAGTTATTGCATAAATACATGAAAATGTAAAAAAAAATGAATTTGAGGGGAACACAAATATTCAATCCATAGCAAGAAGTGTACCCTGCACCCCTATCTTATCCTTAAATATTTAGTAGAATTCACTAGTCAATCTGTTTGTGCCTGGTGGTTTCTGTTTCAAAAGATTCTTAATTATTGAGTCAATTTATTTAATAGGTATGTGCATACAGGCTTATTCAGATTTTCTCTTTTATCTTGTGTGAGTTTTGGCAAATTGTGTCTTTAAAGAAATTGATCCAGCTCATCTAGGTTAACAAATTTGTGGGAATAGAATTGATCAGAGTATCTCTATTATTCCTTTGATGTCCATGGGGGTAGGTATTAGGTCCCATCTTTAATTTGTGATATTAGTAGCTCGTGTCCTCTCTTTTTCATTCTTAGTTGCTTAGCTAGAGGCTTACAATGTTATTGGTCTTTTCAAAGAACTAGGAGTTGGTTTTGTTGATTTTCTTTATTGACCTCCTCTTTTATATTGCATTGATTTCTCTCCTAATTTTTGTTATTTGTTTTATTCTGCTTGCCTTGAATTTAAATTTCTCTTCTTTTCCCAGTTTCCTAAAGTAGAAGCCTATATTACCGATTTTAGCGTTTTTCCAGTGCAGTCACACAGTGCTATGTATTTCCTTTTAAGCACTGTTTCATTGCATCCTGCGACTTTCGATGTTTAATTTTTATTTTCATTTAGTTCAAAATAGTTGGAAATTTCTCTTGAGATTTCTTTTTAAACTCATGTTTAACTTATAAGGGTACTGTTTTATTGCACGTGTTTTGTGATTTTCCATTTATTTTTCTGCTATTGATTTCTATTTTGATTCCTTTGTGATCTCGGAACAGACATTGTACAATTTCTAGTCGTTTCAATTTGTATAAGCGTGTCTTAGGGTTCAGAATATGGTCCAGCATAGTGAATGTTCCATGTGTATCAAGGAGTCATTATATCCAGTTGATTGATGGTGTTGTTGAATTCAACTGTGTCCATGTGGGTTTTCTGCCTACAGAATGGAGGGGGTTAAAGTTTTCAACAATTATCACAGATTCATCTATTGTTCCTTGCAGTTCTATCAGTTTTTGACTCACCTATTTTGACTCTCTATTTTTAGGTGCATCCATATAAGAATTGCTGTCTTTTTGGAGTATTGACCTTTTTATCATTATGCAATGCCCTCTTTATTCTTTATACCTTTCCTTGATCAAAAGTCTGCCCTGAATCACTGCCTGTGGCTCAAGTGGCTAAGGCACCAGCCACATACACCTAAGGTGGTGGGTTCAAATCCAGCCCAGGCCCACCAAATAACAATGATGGCTGCAACCAAAAAATAGCCGGGTGTTGTGGCGGGTGCCTGTGGTCCCAGCTACTTGGGAGGCTGAGGCAGGAGACTCGCTTGAGCCCAGGAGTTGGAGGTTGCTATGAGCTGTGAGCCACAGCACTCCACCCAGGGGGACAGCTTGAGGCTCTGTCTCAAAAAAAAAAAGTCTGCCCTGTCTAAAATTAATGTAGCTCATCCCACTTTCATTAGTGTTAGAATGACATATTTTTCTCCATCCATTTACTTTTAATCTATATATATCTTTTTATTCTAAGTGGAATTTTTGGTAGACAAATAATTGGGTCTTGTTCTTTTGGTCTACTCTGTCAATCTCTTTTTTATTTTTTCAAAATATTAAGGGGGTACAAGTATTTTTGTTACACAGATACATTTGTATAATGCTTAAATCTGGGCTTTTAGTGTGTCCATTAACCAAATGGTGTTCATTGTGCCCAATAGGTAGGTTTTTACCCTCTAATCTTTTTCCTTTCCTCCCTTCTTCGTTTTTTAAGACGTTTACATCTTTTTGTGTCTGTATGTGCCCATCCATTAGCTCCCAATTATTAGAGAGTATATGTGGTGTTTGTTTTACCAGTAATGAAATATTTCACATGGGATAATAGTCTTCAGTTCTATCCATGTTGCTGCAAAAACATTATTCCATTCCTTTTTATGGCTGAGCAGTATTCCGTGGTATACGTATGCCACATTTTTTAAATCCATTTATGGATTGATGGGAACTTAGGTTGATTTCATATCTTTGCGATTGTGAATTGTGCTGTAGTAAACATTTGAGTGCAGGTATCTTTTAATGAACTGACATCTTTTCCTTTGTGTACATACCCAGTAGTGGTATTCCTGAGTCAAATGATAAGACTACATTTATTTGTTTGAGTAATCTGCGTACTGTTTTCCACTGAGGTTGTAATAATTTGCGATTCCTTTCTCTCTGCATCCACACCAGCATCTTTTGTTTTCTGGTTTTTTAATAATGTCCATTCTGACAGTGGTAAAGTGACATTTAATTGTGGTTTTAATTTGCATTTCCCTAATGATTAGTGACATGGAACATTTCTTTGTACTTTTTGGCCATTTCTCTATCTTCTTTTAAAAAACGTGTATTTGTGCATTTCTCCTGCTTTTTCTTGGGGTTGATTGTTTTTGTCCTGTTCATTCGTTTGAGTTCTTTGTGGATCCTGGATATTAGCCCCTTATTAGAGGTATCATTTGTGAATATTGCTTCTCTATGTGCAAGTTTTCTGTTTATTCTGTTGATAATTTCCTTAGCTGTGTAGAAGCTTCTTAATTTAATCAAGTTCCATTTGTTTATATTTGTTCTTGCTGTGTTTGCTTTGGGGGTCTTAGTCATAAATTAGTTGCTTAGGCTGATGTCTAAGAGAATTTTTCCTACATTTTCTAAAAAAGAAATTTATGGTTTCATACTTTACATTTAAGGCTTTTATCCACCTCAAATTAACTGTTGGATATGATGAAGACAGGGTTGCTGTTTCCTTCTTCCACATGAGGCTATCCAGTTTTCTCAGCCCCATTTATTGAATAAGGCTTCTTTTTCACCAGTGTTATATTGTTGTCTGTTTTTTCAAATATCAGTTGGTTATAGGTAGATGTTTTACTTCTGGGTTCTCTATTCTGTTTCATTGATCTATGTGTCCACTTTTATCAGTGCCACACTGTTTTTTTTATTATAGTCTTATAGTGTAATTTGAAGTTAGGTTATGTGATGACTCCAGATTTTTTTTCTTGTTGCTTAAGATAACTTTGACTATTTGGGCTCTTTTTTTGGTTCCAAATGAAGCTTAGAACTTTTTTTCTAGATGTGTGAAACATGACATTGACATTTCATGGGGCTTGCATCGAATCTGTAAGATCACTTTGGGCATATGAACATTTTAACAAGGTTGATTCTATCAGTTCATAAAGATGAGATGTTTTAATTTGTGTCATCTGCAATTTCTTGCATCAACGTTTTGTAGTTCTCCTTGTAGAAATGTCTTACCTCCCTTGTTAAGTATATTCCTAAATATTTCATTTTCTTTATAGGCGTTGTGAATGGTGTTGTCTTTGATTTGACTCTCAGCTTGATAGACTGTAGAAATGCTACTGATTTGTGTACATTGATTTTGTAACCTGAGACTTCGCTGAATTAATTCATTAATTAATAGTTTCTATCTTTTAATTGGTGTATTTATACCATTGACCTGTAAAGTAATTATTAATATAATTGAATTAATATTTACTATATTTGCTATAGTTTTTCATTTGTTGCCCTTATTTTTTGTTCCTGCTTTTGTCTTCTACATTTTCTGCCTTTTGTGGTTTTAACTGAGCATTTTATATGATTGTATTTTCTAGTTTTTGTAGCATATCAATTATACTTCTTCTAAAATCGTTTTAGTAGTTTCCATAGAGTTTGTAATACACATGTACAACTACTCTAAGCCCATTTCAAATAACAATATATTGTTTCACAAAGAGTGCATGTCCTTGATAAAAGTAAAATACTCCTATTTCCTCTCTCCTGTTCCTTCTATCATTGATAACATTCATTTCACACCTGTAGGTTAAATATCCCTTATCCAAAGTGCTTGAGACCAGAAAGGTTTTATATATAAGATGTTTTCACATTTTGGAATATTTGTATTATTCTTACTGGTCAAACATTCCAAATCCAAAAATCCAAAGTCTGAAATGCTCCAAAGAGCAAATTCCTTTAGTGTTATATCAATGCACTGAAAGTTTCAGATTTTGGAACATTTAAATTTTGTATTTTGGGATACAGTATGCTCAGTGTATATATAGGCTTCAACACACACACACACACACACACACACATAATTAAATACATTTTTGCTATTATTATTTTGGACAAATTGTTTACCTGGTATTTAAAAATAGGAAAAATAAAAGTTTTGAATTTGCCTTCACTTACCTATTCTCCAATGCTTTCCTTTCTTTACACAGATCTGCGTTTCTGACACATATCATTGTACTTGTTCCCCCCCCACTTAAGAAAGTTTATTTTAGTATATTATATAGGCACATGTGTTTTGGTTACATAGTTTGCTTTTGCAAATTTTAATTCAAAGTTATAGGTGCTCTTCTCACCCAGAGAGCGTGCACTATGCCCATGCAAAGTACAAGTTGGGTGGGAATTTACCCTTTCCCTTCTTTCCCTTTGAACACCATTTTTAAACATTTTTTACAAGGCAAATCTAGAGGCAAAAAATCCTCAATTTTTGATTTTCTGAGAATTTCTTTATTTCCTCTTCACTTCTGAATGATAATTTCTCAGGGTACAGTATTATCGATTGGTGGGTTTTTTTTTTCTTCTCTGAGCACTTTAATTATTTCTGACATTCTTTTCTTGCTTGCATGCTTTCTGGGGAGAAGTCCGGTGTAATTCTTATCTTTACTCCTCCATGGCAAGGTGTTTTCTGCCTCCTCTGGCTTCTTTCAATATTTTTTCTTTACCTTTGATTTTCTGAAGTTTGGACATGATAGGCCTAAGTCTGTTTCTTTTTTGTCTTGGCATTTATCCTGCTTGGAGTTCTCTGAGGTTCCTGGATCTGTGGTCCAGTGTCTGACATTAACTGGAAGAAATTCTCAGTAATTATTATCACGTATATTGCTTCTGTGCCTTTCTTTTTAATTGTTTTCTGGTATTCCATTTACACATATGTTACATATTTTGTGCTTGTCTCACAGTTCTCGACCCTTCTGTTCAATTAATTTCAGTGTTTTTCTCTTTGCTTTTACATTTGGAAATTTATATTGTCATATCCTCAGATTCAGATATTCTTTTTTCAGGCATTTCCAGGCTACTAATAACCTCATCAAAGGCATTCTTCGCTTTTTTTGCAGTGTTTTAAATCTTTAGCATTCCTTTTCTATTCTTTCTTAGAATTTCCATTTCTTGCTTATAGTGTGCAATTGTTCTTGCATAATTTCTTCTTATCCATTAAATTACTAAGTGCATTACTTATAGTTTTAAAAAACAAAACAATCTTGGGTTGATAATTCCAATATTCATGTCATATATGACTCTAGTTCTGATGCTTGTTCTGTCTCTTCAGACTGTGGTTCATTTTTTTTTTTTTTTTTTTGGTTTTTAGTAAGTCTTATAGTTTTTTTATTGCAAAGCAGTCATGACATATTGGTAGAAGGAACTATAGTAAATAAGCCTTTAGCAATGTAATAGTAAGGGGGTTGGCAGGGTGGGGGTGGGGAGGTGAAGCTTTCTATAATCTTATGATTAAGTCTCAAGATTTTGGCCAGGCACAGTGGCTCACTCCTGTAGTTCTAGCACTCTGAAAAGCCAAGGCAAGAAGATCCTTTGAACTCAGGAGTTCCAGACCAGCCTGAGCTCATGTAGCCAGCGCCAGTAGTCACAGCTACTTGGGAGGCTGAGGCAAGAGGATCACTTGTGCCCACTAGATTGAGGTTAGTGTAAGCCATAACCCCATGGCATTCTACCCAGGGTGACAGAATGGACTCTGTCTCAAAAAAAAAAAATCAAGTTTTAGTCTTTTGTTAAAACTGTGCTCCTGGACTGTGAACTTGACCAATGCTTCTCAGGTTGTTTTTTCTTCCTTAGAGATAGGACAACTGAAGCTGGCTGGAGTTGGGTATTTTCCTTCACTCATGTGGAATGCTAGAGAGAACTAAAGTTGGTTATTTCCTTTTACCCAGGTACATTAAACTCTAATTATATAACTCAAGCAAGTTAGATGCTGGGAAAATAGTTTTTCCTGAGGGCAGACCTTAATAATAAGAAGGTACTTCGACATATTTCAAAATGGTTCCTATTTTTCCACCCCTGCTGGAGTCACAAGGGGATTTTTCTTTAATATTTACTATGAAAAAATGCTACAGGTCCTAGAGGTAAAACTCATTAAAATGTAAGGGGTAAGGGCCCTCCTATGACTGGGTCACCTGAGGTTGTGGTTTTTTTTTTTTTTTTTTTGTAGTTTTTGGCTGGGGCTGGGCTTGAACTCGCCACCTCTGGCATATGGGGCCAGTGCTTCGCTCCTTTGAGCTACAGACACCACCGCAACCCCTGAGGTTTTTTACTTTTGGACTTCTCCACACTGAGCCTCCCATAATTTGACAATCAGCCTTTAGGATTTCCTACCTTGGTACTAGTTCCTGCGGAGGTTTCTGTTCTGATTCTCTGTATATACCTGCCTGAGACTCCAATTTGGGGGGCAATGGATTACCCTGTGATCTCACTTCTCTGATGGGTCTAAGAAGAGTTGTTGGTTTTTCAGTTTGTTCAAATTTTTACCTGCAATGAAGACAGATTGAAGACATATAACCGCCTTATATATGTATACTGGACCTGGAACCAGCACTGGACATTAATTTTTGTTATAAAAATACTTGTGAGACAAATTTCTGGCACAATATGATGGTGCTTCTCTAAAAGGCTCTTGCTTTCTTCTGCAAGGAGCATGTGAGCCTTATTAGTCTGAGACTATTTTATCCAAGCTGCCAAGATTCCCAAGACTACCAATGGCAAGTCTTGTTTACCTAGGTCCTTTTATCCTTAAGAAATAGGGCTTTGGTATCTCAGTTCTTAATGAGTGGGTTAACAGATTCCCTACCTTATGAAGGCCCGGAACATTTTTCCTCTCGCCCTATGAAGCTAACAAAACTGGAGCTTTGTTGCTCAGTTGTTTATTCCCAATCAGAAAATGCCTTCAAAGCAAAAGTAGTTTTGTAAGCCAGATTTACCTTTCTGGATTTTCACTTCCTCCTAGATTTTCCTAACTATCATACTGTCTCTTTAATGTTTTTGAAAAGATATTTCAAAGCATTTTAATTGTTCAGAATTAGAGAATCGTTCATTATCCAGTTTGCCATTTCTAGAAGTGAAAATCTCATTAGCGTTGGTTTTAAAATTATATTCCAATAAATAATTCTCCAAGATACAAAAAAAAAAATTAGGGAAAGCCTTCACCACAGATTGGTGGGGCATGGTCTGAGGTCAGCTTCTAGAGGGGTTGTCTCATTATTTCTCCATGGATTTATAATGAAAAGGAAGAAACCTCACTAATGGTCTTTTAAGGAAGGAAAATATTGGCCATGAAGAAGGAATCTAAGGGAGAGAAAGAGATACTTTTCACAGGACATTAAAACCTAAACTTCTCAAACTATCTATTTGGATGTGAATAATATAGATGTAAGTAATTTCTTTCTGAAACCAACTTGATTGCGACAGAGAACACAGAAAGTCGGAACGGAAGACCTCTTTCCTTATGCACAGCATAGGCCGTAACTCTTGTGATTTTCTTTTCTAGAGATTGATGAGAAAGTTAACCTGAACCATTCTCCATCAAATTGAGCTCAGGGGTTTCCAAGTTAAGAATAAATACGTAGGCTCATCACTTTTTTGTTTGAGAATCATATACAGTTTAGAACATTTCACACCAAAGGTGTGTTTTGTTTAAATCCTCATTCTTAAAACCTAGAATTTGAAGACTGTTGGAAAATACCAGATGAAAAGATTTAAATTAAACCCAGAAGATGTTCAGTGACCTATATAATAAGCAATTGGAAATAAAACCCAATTCTAATTTCTTCTAAATATTCAAGCGTGTAATTTTTAAATGCCATTTTAAAATCTACACCAGTTGATAGCAATTGGGTTCTAATTGCACAAATGTATATTCCAACACAGTTATTAAAAAAATCAATGATTGCCTGAGGTAGGTAGTTATAATTTAAATCTATACAAATTAGTTACCATTGATCCGGTTGACAGTACATTTTTATTTTAATTGTCCTTGTTTGTTAGCCAAAGGGAATTTACAAAAATTTATAATCATAACTCAAGATATATACCGCTGCCCTTTTAAAACAAGTACCATTAATTAGTATTGTCTAAGAATCATCTCTGTTTTACATTTATATAAGTAAATGCACTAGTATTTTAAGGCAAAAAATAGTCTCTTAATAGTTAATCATTATAAAGAAGTAGCTTAAAAATCTGAACTTTGTATTTAGCACAGTATATGCTGACTTTTAAAGAAATGCTGTCATCAATTGACATAACTGGATTTTTTCGATGTTCACCTTGAGGTTTTTTATTCATTCATGAAGATTTTTTCTGTATGGAATTCATTAGGTATATGTTCATCTTGAAAAGTAGTTGAAGCAGCTTTTTCAGTTGATGGGAACCAAGGAAGCAATGAAGCATGATTTCTGAAGGTGGAATGTGTATCATTTCCAACTTGGTTCCTGGATCCAGTATCAAACACTATAATATTGATCCATCAGTGAAACTTAGAGAATAATTTCTAACAATGACCTCAGGACTGGTTAAGGGGATAAAGGGATTAAACAAATATAAATCCCTCCTCCATCTGAGGTAATTGTTACTACCACAAGAGTTGCATGGTATGCCAGGTACGGTGGCTCACACCTGTAATCCTAGCATTCTGGGAGGCTGAGGCAGGTGGGTTGCCTGAGCTCAGGAGTTTGAAAGCAGCCTGAGGAAAAGCAAAAACCTATCTCTAAAAGAAAAACAGCTGTGCATTGTCATGGGCACCTATAGTCCCAGCTATTCAGGAGCCTGAGGCAAGAGAATCACTTGAGCCCAAGAGTTTAAGGTTGCTGTGAGCTGTGATTCCACAGCACTCTGCCAGGGCAGCAAAGTGACACTTCAAAAAAAAAAAAAGAAGAAGAAGAAGAAGAAGAGCTGGACCGTATGATGTAATAATGAGTACACTGTGGCTTTGGAGTTGGAGAGAATAGATTCATATTTCAACTCTATACTTAACAGCTAGATAAACTTACTTTTCTTTTCTCATCTATAGTATAGGATCTTGATCGTTTCTGCCCCACAGAGATGGTATGCAGATTAAAATAAAATGTAATGGATGGAGCTTTTCATCTGATTGGGAAGGTCGGTATGTGACCTAGTTACTATGTATAAGACCAAGTGATATAAGTACAAACAGAAAATCAAACCAATGTGTTGTAGGAATACAGTTATGAGAATGGTTAATGCTGTATATGGGGCTAATTGACTTTCAAGAATCTAGAAAACGAATGAGGTGAGAAGTGATATTTACCAGTAGAACCTGGTCATTTTTTCATAACCAGCTTTAACGGTTCCCTGATTTTATCTGAGATAGTCAATCTGCTTGTAGGAGTCAGGCATGCTCGGTTTTGGTGGTAGTTTGATGCAATTTTCACTTGTCCTAGCATCTTTCCACTTTAGATTCAAGATAATTTGTGAATCTTACCTACACAAAACTAATTTTCCAGCCTGATGAAAGCCTTAAGGGCAGTCTAAGACTTAAATTTGCTGAGGGCTTTTAATCAGTTTTTTTCCTCTGTAAAAAGATTAACTAGAAATTGGATATAAAGAAATGTAAATGCATTTGATGAACTTAACTTTCATTTCTCTAATCACAAATGTCATAATGATTTTCTGCTATAAATCAACATAAGTATTTTATACTGCTTCCTTTCATCATAATTTTTAAGTGTCTAATGTTTCGGAAACTTATAAGTAAAATAATTTTTAAAATATATGTATAGAGACAAGGTTGGGCACTCGTGGTTTTTTTTTTTTTTTTTTGAGACAGAGCTTCAAGCTATCCCCCTGGGTAGAGTGCTGCAACATCACAGCTCACAGCAATCTCCAACTCCTGGGCTCAAGCGAGTCTCCTGCCTCAGCCTCCCAAGTAGCTGGGACCATAGGCGCCTGCCACAACGCCTGGCCATTTTTTGGTTGCAGCCATCATTGTTGTTTGGCGGG
>CAUYTI010133972.1:0-11766 GCA_963575145.1 Galago senegalensis | reverse complement strand
CCGGCTAAGGCGCCAGCCATGTACACCTAAGGTGGCGGGTTTGAATCCCTAGCTCAGACCCTCCAAACAACAATGACGGCTGCAACCAAAAAATAGCCAGGCGTTGTGGTGGGCGCCTGTGGTCCCAGCTACTTGGGAGGCGGAGGCAGGAGACTTGCTTGAGCCCAGGAGTTGGAGGTTGCTGTGAGCTGTAATGCCACGGCACTCTACCCAGTGGGACAGCTTGAGGCTCTGACTCAAAAAAAAAAAAAATAAGAAATGATTAAATATAACCACACATATAAAAGTTAAAAAAATGTAAGTAGGTAGCAAAGTGAATAATTATAAAACAAAACCCTTGTAACAACTACCCAAGCCAAGAAATAAAATAGTTATGGTCTTTACATTACAATGTTTATGTATATTTTTCATAGATTCCTATTTAGTTTTAGCCATCCTATATTAGGGTTTGATATTGATGTATACCTTTTAAAAATAGATTTTGAAGATTTTATTAATTGTAGAGTAACAGTATGTCTTACTTTCTCAGCTATTACATCAGGAAAATTTTTGTTTCATTTGTCTTCAAAGTTAAAATTTTTGAATTTATATGTTGGTTGATTTTCTTATCTTTTTCAATTTATGTCCGAATAGAAGCATTTCATCTCTAATATTTCTTAAGTTAGGGAATATATAAGTCAGAAAAATAACACGTAATTCTATTCTACTGTGGTTCAGGATCCAGACTGCTGGAGGAGATTGTGTCTTTTTCCTACTCTCTCTTGATGGAGTGTTCAATCCTTTTTCTTCTCTGCCATACATTGGAAGAAGAGTCCCCACAAAATCCACATGTGGCCCATGGACCACAGGTTGGACATCCTGGAAAGCATTGCCTAAAATCTACTGATTTACAGATATTTTTAAAAAAAACTATCTAGTCTCATCATTCAGGTTGGACACCCCCATGGCAGTACTCACAGGTAGTTTAGAAGACTGCTTTCTATCTAATTGTTTCTGCCTCTTATTAGAAACATGTTAATTGTTTTGTTTTGTTTTTGAGACAGAGTCTTACTCTGTTGTCAGGCTAGCATGCTCTGGCCTTAGCCCAGCTCACAGCATGCTCAAACTCTTGGACTCAGGTAATCCTTCTGCCTCAGCCTCATGAGTAGCTGGGCCTATAAGGTGCTCACCACAATGCCCAGCTAATTTTTCTATTTTTAGTAGAGGGTTTTAAGAGGGGTTTAACTCTTGCTGAGGTTGGTCTGAAACTCCTAAACTAGAGTTTCTCCTGCCTCAGCCTCCAGGTGGTAGGATTACAGGTGTGAGCCATCACACCCAGCTGAAATATTTTGATTGTTTTCTCAGGGACCTATACTTGTTACCTGTTAGCCTGAAGATTAGATTTAAATTTATATATTCAAAATGAATCATTCATGTCATTATATATTGCTCAATTAATCATTTGCTGCCCTTAAAAGGGAGTAGAAGTGGTTTCATCTATTACTTATGTCATACTTATCATAGCATTTCATAACTACTGCCATTTTGTGGTGTTATCAGAACTTTGCAAATGTGATACACAACTTTCTTTCAGTGGGCTTCCTCTCAGTGGAGGGAAGACTTGATTCAAATTGAGCCAAGCACATCACATCAGTCGTTAGAAAGGAGTTTCATTTTTATTTTCTTTTTTCAAACACAAGAGTTATATTGAGTGTAATTTGTGGCACACTGGTGTTAGTATATTCATTTGTAATTATATTGCCCTTGTCAAACCTTGATTTTTATGAGATAAGTGAGTTGTAGCATGAGTTTATTTTCCTGTCTGTACCAGGCCATTTACTATGAAATCAAGCATGTAAATAAATTATTTTATCTCACCTTAAGCGTTAGATATTTCTATAGAAAATTTTCATAAACTATTTAAGAAGTGTATGTAAAAAGTAAATAAATACTGTAACCAAAGTGATTTAGTACAAAATGGATTTATCTGGTTCTGGACGTACTGGTTTGAGATACATAGGTAAAAGTCAAGGCTAGAAATCCATGTTTGGGACTTATTTATACAAAGATAAACGAAGCCATGGTTTTGACTAATATGTGGTTCATGTGTAAGGGTACAGAGCCTGTGTTTTTGCCTCAATCCCCAGCAATTTATTCTATGTATTACAAATAAGAGAAGTAGTTCTAAGCAAATAACATATTATTATAGATCCTAGATTTGGTATGGCTAATGGAATGAGACTGAATTATTTGGAAGTTAATATACTCACGTGAGCCATGTAGTTCACCATTGTTTCAGCTCCTGTTGATCATGTAGATGTGATTTTTATTTAGTTTACAGTGATCCACTCAGGTTAATATTGTTTTCTTTATTTAGGAGAATATATATTCTGGATTCAGAATTTCAGAAAACAGGAGACATATCATGGTTTTGAAATATATTTGTTTCTTCTATTCATCATCTTATAGCTGTGTTTTGAAAATCCTCTGAGTTTTCTTATTTGATGCTCATAGATGCCTGTGAGTAAAGCCCAATATGTGTAGATTATTAATCACTTTAGATGTATGCTGATATACGCACTCGATATGTAATGTGACATGGTCTAGGTGACCCAGTTTGTAAGAGGCAAAGTCCAGATCACATGTGTTCAAGGATTGTGAACTCATGATGTATACTTATTCCATTAAGGGTTTGTTTTACAGCACATTGAAAGATGTTGTCAGGTGGATTAGTTGCTTATGAGGTAATTTACTTTATAGCTTTCATAAGAAAGCTATAAATCGGTTTCATAGTAAGACTGGGTACGTTGGATACTTTTTCTTCCATTATTGAGATACTTTGCTAAGAAGAATATGTTCCAGCTCCATCCATGTAAACATGTAAGAGGTAAAGTCTCCATCTTTCTTTAAGGCTGCATAATATTCGATGGTGTACATATACCACAATTTGTTGATCCATTTGTGGGTTGATGGGCACTTGGGCTTCTTCCATGACTTAGCAATTATGAATTGGGCTGCAGTAAACATTCTGGTACAAATATCTTTGTTGTAGTATGATTTTTGGTCTTTCGGGTATATACCTAGTAGAGGAATTGTAGGATCAAATGGCAGGTCTATTTTTAGATCCCTAAGTGTTCTCCAAACATCTTTCTAAAAGGAATGTATTTGTTTGCATTCACCCCAGCAGTGTAGAAGTGTTCCCTTTTCTCCATATCCGTGCCAACATCTCTGGTTTTGGAATTTTGTGATGTGGGCTAATCTTACTGGAGTTAGATGATATCTCAAAATAGTTTTGATTTGCATTTCTCTGATGATTAAGGATGATGAGCATTTTTTCATGTGTCTATAGGTCATGTGCCTATCTTCTTCAGAGAAGTTTCTCTTCAAGTCCCTTGCCCACCCTGAGATGGGATTACTTGTTCTTTTCTTGAGAACACATTTGAGTTCTCTGTGGATTCTGGTTATTAAACCTTTGTCAAAGACATAACCTGCAAATATCTTCTCCCATTCTGAGGGCTGTCTACTTGCTTTACTTACTGTGTTCTTTGGCTATGCAGAAGCTTTTTAGTTTGATCAGATCCCAGTAATGTATTTTTGATGTTGCTTCAATTGCCCAAGGGGTCCTCCTCATAAAATTTTTGCCCAGGCTGATTTCTTCAAGAGTTTTCCCTGCACTTTCTTCTAGTATTTTTATAATTTCATGTCTTATGTTTAAATCTTTAATTCATTGAGAGTCTCTTGAGTTAAAGATGAAAGGTGTGGGTCTAGTTTCAGTCTTCTACAGGTTGCCAGCCAGTTCACGGAATCTTTTCCCCACTGAATGTTTTTAATTGGCTTGTCAAAGATCAAATAAAGGTAAGTAGCTGGGTTCCTCTCTTGGTTCTCTATTCTGTTCCATACATATACCTCTTTGTTTTTGTGCCAGTACCATGCTGTTTTGATCACTATCAATTTATAGTATAGTCTGAGGTCTGGTAGCATGATTTCTCCTGCTTTGTTTTTATTTCTGAGTAATGTCTTGGCTATTCGAGGTTTTTTCTGATTCCATATAAAATGAAATATTATTTATTCGAGATCTTTAAAGTATGACAGTGGAGTGGGGCTTTAATAGGGATTGCATTAAAATTGTATATTGATTTGGGTAGTATGGACATTTTAACAATATTGATTCTTCCCAGCTATGAGCATGGTATATTTTTTCATTTGTTAACATTTTAAGCTATTTCTTTTCTTAGAGTTTCATAGTTCTCTATATAGAAATCGTTCACGTCCTTTGTTAGATAAACTCCCAAATATTTCATCTTCTTTGGCACTACTGTGAACGGAATGGAGTCCTTGAGTGTTTTTCAGCTTGACTATTGTTAGTATATATAAAGGCTATAGATTTATGAGTGTTGATTTTGTAACCTGAGATGCTGCTGTATTCCTTGGTCACTTCTAAGAGTTTCATAGTACAATCCCTGGTGTTTTCATATATACAATCATATTGTCTGTGAAGAGTGAAAGTTTGATCTTTTCTGACCCTAAATGGATACCCTTAGTCACCTTTCTTCCCTAATTTCGATGGCTAAAACTTCCATTATAATGTCAAAGAGCAGTGGAGACAATGGGCAACCTTGCCTGGTTCCTGATCTGATTGGAAATGATTTCAATTTAACTCCATTCAATACAATATTGGCTGTGGGTTTGCTATAGATGGCCTCTATCAGTTTAAATAATGTCCCTTCTATACCTAATTTTCTTAAGTATTCAGATCATGAATGGATGCTAGATAGGAAGACACTTTTTAATGTTGATGAGTATAATAACAAATAAATGCAATCCCTCTAGCTCTGCAAAAAGGCAGGGCCTCCATTTCAAAAGAGGCCTGGCTTACATGAAATTTCCCGGGCCTAACCAACTAGGGTTCCTGTCTAGCCCTGAATGGGGAATCCTATATCACTTGTAAAAACATGTATTTCAAGATACTGTCAGTCTGTTTTATGGCTGAGGAAGGTAAAGCCAAAAAAAAAAAAAAAAAAAGTCACAGTGTACAAGGTCACTGTACTCAGTGAGAGTAGTTGTTGGTACCCTAAAATTTTGACATTTACACTGAAGAGAATGATGGAGTATGGGTGGAAATATAGCATAGGCAGACATTTTAGAGGACTTATGCAGGGATGCCCCAGGCCTCAGCACACCCTGCTCAACAAGCTTGATGAGGGGGGTCAGAATGTTTGCTAGAATAGTTAGAACAATAGTTTGGGGACATAATGTAAAATCTCAGTAGTTTAGCAGAAACAGGGTATCAGCAGAGTTAGAAAGGGATTAATATTACCCTTGGGCTGAGTCAATCTAGTTTGAGGGCTAGAACCATTCCTCTCCCATCCCTTAAGGCAACTTTGTTTGTTACCTACTTAGTCCCCCCTTGAGAATTGTTCTGTGATTTAGTGCCTTCACTGTGCTGACCTTTTTGTAATCCAAAGACCACCCCAATGATTGGGAATTGAAACTATTTACTCTTTACTACTTCATTCTGGAAACACATGCCCTAAAATCTTTTTTTAATTTTAATTTAATTTTAATTTAATTTTTTATTTTTATTAAATCATAGGTGTATACATTAATATAATCATGGGGTACAATGTGCTGGTTTTATATACAATTTGAAATATTTTCATCAAACTGGTTAACATAGCCTTCATGGCATTTTTAAAATTATGTTTAGACATTTACATTCTACACCTAGTAAATTTCACATGTACCCTTCCTTATAAGATGTACCATAGGTGTGGTCCCACCAATTACCCTCCCTCCACCTATCCTCACCCTCCCTTCCCTCTCCCCTTTCCCCTTCTTCTTGCACCCTAAAATCTTAAATAAAAACCTCCTGAGAATTTGAACCAGTGTGACACCTACCTGCTCTGCTATAGGCTGATACAATGTCTGGAGTCTGTCTTTCCAGGGTCTCAGCAGACTTTTTCACAGAAACACTGAGTGTTGATCTCTCCATGCCATTTCCCCTCTGCCTCATCTCTAGACCCCAGGTGTTTGGGAAAGTCCCTTCTTGGGGAATTCTCAGTCTGCCTTGTTGCAGCTCTTTCCTGCAGTGCAACAATGGAGATAACATTTTTATACTTACACATATACTATGCATTGTGGTTTATTATACAATGGACGTTAGAAAAATTTAAAAGGTAAATTTATGTTTGGAATCTTCTTTGTATTTTTAGAAACGCTCATTAATCTTTTATTAAAACATAAATGATAATAGTGCAATTAGTTGTCTTTCTGTACTTTAAATATTGCATAGGAAAAAATATCAAGTGGGTTAGGTCATCAAACCTGACCTTTTAAAAAGATGTAATGTAATCCAAAGTCCCAAAGGCACTTTAAATTTGGGTTTGTTGTATAAAGTGTGCCATTTGGTTACCGAGAAATTAAACAAAGAAATCAATTGTCATTATTAGTGTAGAGCTTGCTGTTAATGAACCATTGCTGCAAAACTAATAGAGCCAGAGAAGTAAATGCTATTCCCAGTGCCACACATATTCCCCTAACATAATCAGGCAAGCCAGACCCAACCATGAAAGCTGTATTGATTTGCACTGTTTTTTAAATAGTAAGTAAAAAACAGCAGTGCCTTCTAGAAGGGGAAAAAATTGACATGGTTACAAAAAATCATTTTCAATTTTCAAAAAATGTCTCTCGACGGCAGAGCATGAAAAATATATCTTAACATAATTGTATGGTTCAGGATAGCAGCCAAGGCAAAACTTCATGTATAGGTAGCAAAATAAACACCATAATTATTTATTATGTAGAATACATTGATTAAAATTTCATTTGAATTTTAAAACTTCCAATATCTTTTATCTAATTTTGCAACATGGCACACATTTTTTTCATTGAAACCAAGTGTTTGATATTTAATTATTATTAAAAATCTTTCATGTTTGAAAGCATGCACTGGGAAAAGGAATCCCTATTTAATAAATGGTGCTGGGAGAACTGGTTAGCTACATGTAGGAGACTGGAACTGGACCTGCAGCTCTCACTACTGACAAATTTGACTCTTGCTGGATAAAAGATTTAAATTTAAGACATAAAACAACAAAAATTCTTGAAGAGAGTGTGGGGAAAATGTTTGACATAACTGGCATGGGGAAAGATTTTATGAAGGAGACTCCCTTGGCAATTGCAGTAACACCAAAAATAAATAAATGGGACACGATTAAGCTAGAAAGCTTCTGCACAGCTAAGGGTACCACAACTAAAGCAAATAGCCTTTAGAATGGGAGAAGATATTTGCATACTACAAATCAAACAAAGGGCTGATAACTAGAATCTACACAGAACTCAAATTAATCAACAAGAAAAGAGCAAACAACTGCCTTTATAAGAGGGAAAAAGACTTGAACAGAAACTTCTCTGAAGATGACAGATGAATGACCAACAAACATATGAAAAAATGCTCTTTGTCCTTAATCATCATAGAAATGCTAATCAGAACCCCTCTGAGATATTACCTAACTTCAGTGAGATTAGCCAAAATCAAAAAGTCCCCAAACTGCAGATGCTGGTGTGGATGTAGAGAGAGGGTAACCCTTTTGCATTGCTAGTGTGACTGCAAACTAATACAACCACTTTGGAAAGAGGTATGGAAAATTCTCAGAGAACTACAAGTTGACCTTCCATTTGATCCCGCAATTCCATCACTAGGTATCCACCCAGAAGACCAAAAATTTTACTGCAAGGACATTTGTACGGAAATGTTTACTGCAGTTCAATTCACAATTGCTAAGATGTGTAAGGAACCTAAGTGCCCATCAATCCACGAATGAATTAACAAACTGTGGTATATCGTGGAGTACTATTCACCCATAAGATGGAAATTTTGCATCCTTTGTGTTTACCTAGATGGAGTTGAAACACATTCTTCTTAGTAAAGTGTCTCAAGAATGGAAAAGAAAGTATCTAATGTACTCAATACTAATATGAAAACAATATATAAACAACCATAGGCTCACATGAAAGAAAAAACACAAACATAGTCTAGCACAGGGGACGGGAGAAGAAGAAAGGGGAAGGGAGAGGAGAGAGAGCAATGAGTGGGATCTCCTCTAATATGCACAATGTGAGGGTTTTCAGCACACCCCTGGGTAAAGTACTCAACTACAACTTGAACTTTACTTTAGAATTGAAAATAATGTAACCTAAACATTTGTATCCTCATATTAATTTGAAATTGAAAAAAATCATTCGTATTTGGAAAGCACAGTCCTTTTTCAACCTATCGCATACATTGCAAGGCATAATACTCAAGAGAAAGTTTGGGTGTAAGTAGAAATTGCGGCTTCTCTCATTTAACCAATAATCTTTTGAACTCCATCTTTACCTGTTAGTAGGTAAACTGGGGAGAAATGTGTGTGTACATGAAAATAGTGCTGGTAGCAGGGTAGAGGCAGTAGTGGGGTTTTGACTGTAGAAGTGTTTTTCAACCTTTTTTTAATATCATGGCACACTTGAACTTACAGTCAAACAATTCCGCTGCACACTTAAATTATCTTGATTTAAAAAAGTAAAATAAGAATATACTTTGCTTGGAACTTCTTTTGAAAATAATTTAATTAGTGATCTTTAAAGTTTTTCATGGCACACCAATTGAAAAATCACTGCTTTAAAAGAACTTGAGGCTCCATAAATTAGGTAACTAAAGGTAGCTTTTATAGCTCCTTTTGAAATCAACCCCAAATATCATCATTTCCCCCTCACACACAATAAAATAAAACACCCTACATATCAAACCCGATAGTCAGATACATTGTAAGCTATTTTCACACTGTTTTGTTAACACAAAGGAAGGACCATAAATAATTTTCCAGCAAAGATAATATAACCTATACCTACCCACAACCATACAATATTGATAAAATATCTTAATTGTAATATAAAGGAGGAATAGTGGAAAGTGATTTGTAGTCAATTATTTCAATATGATTGTAAATGCTTATATAACTTTATACTAGAAGAACCACTGAAGTAGTTGGATGTTCACACCAATGTGTGAGTTCACACGTATGTGGATGACAGCTGTGAATATGGACTCATAAGGCAACTCAATAACACAACAAGATTTTCTCTTTAGGTGGGCTGTTCTTGGTAAACTTCCACATAAAACAAAATAAAAACTGTACTGTATATGGTAGCTATCTTTTGGGAAATATCAATGAATATTGAAACTCTGAAAAAGCACTTTGCATGTATACATTAAACATAGCTAGCATGCATGTTCATGAAACTATAAACAAGAATGTCGACTACGTGGTTGTCTGGCAAGACATTTCATACTTGTGTAGGGACATGGAACAAGGTCCTACTGTGAAGTATTCTCTGTAGTATCAGGGGATGTCAAATGTCACTAGACTTTCCTTCCAAAAAATTCATCTACCATGAATGAACAAACATAAATGCCCTCAAATATTTGCCCAGTTTGGGGGGGACACTTTTATAGACTCTGATATGTTTTGTTTTGTTAGTTTTAAAGATATTGTTACTGCTGAATCATTTATGATATTTTGATCTGCACTTTATACATAAGAAAAATTGAGGCAACCCCAAATCAGGCAACCCAACACCCCAGCAGTAATTTTTGCTTTTTAACCACATGTTTGGGTATAGTCTGTTGGTCTAGTGATAAGCCCAAGATTGGACCTAGGTCCAGCTTTGTCACAGGTTAATTATGCTACTTGGATAAGTCAGTTACCCCCTCTCTGTGTACATTTATTATCCATAAAATAGAGTAATGTTCACACAGTCTACCTCATTATTAGGACACAATAGGACCACATGTGAAAATATATTTAGCACTGATGGAGATGTGTCTTGTTAGGTCTCCATCGGAGGATCCAGCTGTTTTCTGCAACCTTATATAAGATACAAAATGTAAAACAATATCACTCTTCTCACTAAAATTATATATGAGGACTGGAAATTAAATTCACGAATGCATCCTATAAAAAAGGGTTATATACCTCATTGCTGACTATCACTGTGGTCACCTTCAAAGTAGTCTTTGTGGGAAAATATGCACTGGATACTAGTGCCTAGTCCACTCTTCAAAGCAGTTTGTAACTCTTTTTCTGGAATGGGCATCAGAACTATTGTATTACCCTAAATGCATTAAAATCCTTTCAATATTTCTTTTATCTTTAGGTAAAGAAAAAATTCATTGGGGGCTAGATCAGGTGAGCAGGGAAGGTGTTCAAATACAGTTATCTGTTTGTTGGCTAAAAACTTCCTCACAGATAGTGTTGTGCACACTGGTGCATTGTTGTGATGCAAGAGCCATGAGTTCCTGGCAAAAAGTTCAGGTCAATTTCATCTAACTTTTTCATGTAGCCTTTTTAGCACTTCCAAACAGTAAACTTTGTTAACTAATTGTCCAGTTAGAAAAAATTCATACTGAAACATCCCTATGATATCAAAAAGGATTACCACCATCATTTTGACTGAAAACTTTTTGGTCATAGAGACATGCCTGACTTCTATTAGGTGCTTTGATGCTTTGTTTCAGGGTCATAATGGTACACCCATGTTTCATCACCAGTTAGAATATGACCCAAAACATCATCTTGTCTCTCCAAAATGTCTTGGCAAACTTTGACTCTCCTTTGCTTTTGTTCATTAGTGTGCTCCTTCAGGACTATTTTTGCATGTACCCTTCTCATGCCAGGATGTTTAGTTAAGTTTTTCATGCTTCACTATTGATGTTCACTTGGCCTTCTATGCTTCTCACAGTTGGCTGATGGTTTTGACACACAACTGAATGAACTTTTGTAATGCTTTCATCAGTTTTGCTTGTTATTATCCACCCTGACCTCTCTTCATCTGTGATGCTTTCCTTTCCCTCAGAAAAGTCTTTAATCCATTTGTACACTACCATATTCTTCATGGCATAATCCCCCTAAACTTGGGCTAACGTTTCACTGATTTCACTTCTACTCTTGCCAATTTTAACAAGGAATATAATGTTAGTTTGTTCCTCTAATTCAAGCCCCTACATTCTTGTGACGGCACACAAAAACATGCAACAACAATAATGAACACCATGCATGACACCACCAAATGTTGACACAAATATGACTGTCAGACATTGAAGAACCAAGGTTATGAACCTTACTGAGTTGTTTGTACAGTGCTGCCAATGTAAGTGCATGGTGGCAAGTTCACAAACGTAATTGTCAGACCTTGTATATAGATGAAAATTATCTTTTAATACCATAAACATCAATCTAATCCACACAAAAGTGTTCTGGGATTTTTAAGTATTTTTAAAAAGTGGGGGTTCTTGAGACTAAAAGGCTTGAGAATCACTGATTTAGATTATACTCTAGTTCTATCCACATTAAGAAATTGGCAGAATTGGCTTTTCTATAGAGAGTGTTTATTTTCTGATTCTGTTTGAAACTTCATTATCCTTTTGCATTATCTTTAGACTCTCTGGTGCATCATTTTGATATTTGTTGAAATAATTACTTCTTCATAACACAATTGTCATAACAGATGCAGAAGTACCTAAGTCCCACTATCTGTGAGTATTTTCTCTCCAGCTGCGTTTCTAAGCTGCATTTCATCTGCTTTCCCCTGCTCTATGTAATCTTCTTTTTTTTGAGACAGAGCATCAAGCTGTCCCCCTGGGTAGAGTGCCATGGCATCACAGCTCACAGCAACCTCCAACTCCTGGGCTCAAGCGAGTCTCCTGCCTCCACCTCCCAAGTAGCTGGGACCACAGGTGCCCGCCACAAC
>CAUYTI010133970.1:0-25500 GCA_963575145.1 Galago senegalensis | reverse complement strand
GTGGCATTACAGCTCACAGCAACCTCCAACTCCTGGGCTCAAGCGAGTCTCTTG
The DNA here is from genome assembly GCA_963575145.1 of Galago senegalensis. NCBI lineage: Eukaryota > Metazoa > Chordata > Mammalia > Primates > Galagidae > Galago > Galago senegalensis. The sequence continues at coordinate 25,446 of CAUYTI010133970.1, read as the reverse complement.
CCTCCGCCTCCCAAGTAGCTGGGACCACAGGCACCCGCCACAACGCCCGGCTATTTTTTGGTTGCAGCCGTCATTGTTGTTGTTTGGCGGGTCCGGGCTGGGGATTCGAACCCGCCACCTTAGGCGTACGTGGCTGGCTCCTTAGCCGGTTGAGCTATAGGCGCCGAGCCAGTACCTACCATCTTATCTTCACTCTTGCCTAATGATTTTGTTTCCACATTCACTGAGAAGACTGAAGCGCTATGGGGAGACCTTCCCCAGACTTTCACTATCACCTACCAGCAATTCTCCCCCCTTTTCTCTTTATCATATATCTTAATATCAATATATTTTATATATATTTATATGTTTTTTCTTCCATCTTGAAAAATCCCTCTCATTCTCACTCTCACCAGCTACCATCTCATTTCTTTCCTTTCCTTTGTAGAACTTGAAAGAGTTGTCTAAAGTCTGTCTCTAGTTCCTTATTTACCATCTCTCTCCAGCCCACCCCAATAAGCTTTTGTCTTCAACACCCTCCATTAGGACTGTTCTTACTGTTAAACTCAGTGGTCACTCTTCGGCTTAAATACTTTTGAATGATCTGTAGCATTGGGCACAACGGCTCACTCCAACCTGTGTGCTGTGCATCCTTCACTTGGTGTCAAGGGTTATACACTCTCCTGGTTTTCTCTCCCTTGCTGGATGTTCCTGTCGTCTTGGCTGTGTCCTCCTCTGTTCCCTTACCTTTTGATGTTTTAGTACACCAGGGTCCAATCCCAGTCCTCTTTCTTAGTGACTCCACCAGTAGTCTCAGGCCTTTGCATGACATATGCTGACAAATCCTAATTTACATAAATCCCAGACTGCTCTCCTGAAGTCTGAAGCTCATCCGCCCATATGTCTCCTTTACATTTCCACATGGGTGTCTGACACCTCAGTCTCAGTGGGGCTAACACTGATGTCCTGATCAGTGTCCCCTCCCCTACACCCGCTCCTTCTCAGCTGATGCCAACTCCGTCTTTCCAGTTGCTCAGACAAAACGCCTCTGCTGTGGCTCTGACTTTTCTCTCTCTCCCTCAGACCCTGTATTCAGTCAGTTGGGAAATCCTGTTCGCTCTTCTGTTTCAGAATATATACAGAATTTGATTACTTCTCACCATTGTCACTGCTATTCCTGATCCATGCCAACATTTTCTTTCTCTGGGATTATTACAATAGCCTCCTTAGATTGATCCTACATTTTATGTTCAACCCAGCAGCCAAAGTGAGCCTATCCAAGTAAAAGCCAGTTCATACCATTTTTCTGCTAAAACTCTCCATCTCTAGGTACAGGGGACCCTACAGAGTGGGGCCCCTCCACCTCTCTGTCTTGCTCCCCTCCTCTTTAGTCGGGCTTGCTATTCTTGGGCATGTGAGCCATGTGCGGATGCTTTTACCTTAGAGAACTTGACTGGCTCTTCCCTTGCCTGGTGTGCTCTTGTCCTTGCTGTCTGCAGGGCAGGAGATTCTCTCACCTCCTTTTTGTCTTCACTAACGTGTCGCTTTCCTAGTGACACCTACCCTGACTGCCCTATTTGAAATTGCAGTCATGTTGGACACTGTGGCTCATACCTTCAATCTCAGCTCTACAGGAGGCTGAAGTGGGAGGATTATTTAAGGCCAGGAGTTTGAGACCACCTGAGAAACATAGTGAGACACTATTTCTACATAAAATAAGAAAAATGAGCTGGGCCTGGTGGTATACACCTGTAGTCCCAGCTACTCAGAAGGCTGCACCAGGAGGATCTCTTGAGCCTGGGAGTTCAAGGTTGCAGTGAGCTGTAATTGCAACACTCCACTCCAGCCTGGAAAGAAAAAGAAAAAAAATTGCAGTCATCCCTTCCTCTGATTTTCCTGTTGCTTGCAATTTCCCTTAACTGTCTTCTTTCTCTGTAGCACAGATTACCTTCTGACATAATCATTTAATTTACTATGTTGATTTTACCCCCTTCTCCTAGTACATGGTAGGCTGACCAGGGATTTTTACTGTTTTGTTCACTGGTATGTCCCACATGCTCACCACAGTAGCTGACCCATAGCAGGTGCTCAGTAAGCATGTTAAATGGGCATGTCAGTGAATCAGTAGGTAAGGGCCTGGGAGTGAACAAGGTTACGTGTGAAAGGTATGTGGGAATAAAGGAAGTAGTAGGCAGAGGACTGACCCCTGGATCCTCCTTTAATCAATAGAAGAAGACGTAATAACCTAGAAGTCAATATTCTTGGAGAGTATAACTAACTGTCAGTTGTAGAAATAGCCCCCAGAGATGACTGCTTGAGTGATATGTGGCCTATGCAATTTTTTTGATATTCTGGATTTAATCTTTGGATTAAGTCAAGCCATCAGAGAGCTCTGTATCTAGGACATTATTATGTTAACAGCTCCCTATGGAACTGTTTTTATTTTACCAAGCTTTGACTTGTAGCCATTAGCCTACCGTGAAGGACATTATTTTAAAAATCCCATAAGACTTCATTATGTCATTGAATTTACTGCAGCTGGGCTGTTAAGAGTGATGTTCTCCAGATCACAAGGTGCCCTCTTTGAATGAGGCCCAATGAGATAAAATTCTCTTGAGTTCAGTAACAGTAGTAACATAACTGTGCTTCTTTTGAAAAACTTGTTTGACTTTATTTTATAGAGATTGTATTTTGTGTCAGTGATGTTACTATTTTCTTTCCTTCTTTCCCCTCTTCCTACAATGCACTGATATTTAGTATATTCATAGAGTTGGGCAACCATCACCACAGTCAATTTTAGAACATTTTCATTACTCCAAGGTGAAACCTCATACTCTTTAACAATTACTCTAAAGTCTCCCCATCCTCCCCAGCCCTAAGCAACCACTAAATCTATTTCCTATCTCTGTAGACTTATTTACTCTGGAGATTTCATATAAATTGAATTATGTAGCATGTGGTCTTCACGTGTAGCTTCTTTCACTTAGGGTAATGTTTTCAAGTTTCATCCATATCACAGAACACATTGCTACTTTGACTCTTTTTATGGCCAAGTAATATTCCATTTTATGGATAATACCATAAATGTTTTTAATCTATTCATCAGTTGATGAACATTTGAGTAGCTTCCACTTTTTTGGTTATTATGAATAACCAAAATTGTGAGCAAAATTGTTTACAAGTTTTTATGTGTACATGAATGCCACCTGGGTAAATGTGCAGGCATGGAATTGTGGGACAAATGGTAACCCTGTGTTTAACTTTTTGAGGAATTGGCACACTGTTTTCCAAAGGGCCATACCAATTTGTTTTGTTTGTTTGTTTGAGACAGAGTCTCACTTTGTCACCTTCAGTGGAGTCCTATGGCATCACAGCTCATAGCAACCTCAAACTCTTGGGCTTAAGTGATTCTCTTGCCTCAGCCTCCTTGGGTCTTGCTCTTGCTCAGGCTTGTCTCCAACTCCTGAGTTCAAGCAATCCACCTGCCTAGGCCTCCCTGAGTGCTAGAATTATAGGAGTGAGCCACCACACCAATCTTGTTAATTTTTTAATTAATTAAGTTTAATTTTAAAAAGAGAAAATAAAACCATAGGACTAAATCTTCATGACCTTAAAATTGGTAGTAATTTCTTAGATATGACATCAAAACCAAAAGCAAGAACCGCCCCCCAAAAAGATAAATAGGACTAAATTGCATTTAAAATCTTTTGTACTTAAGAAAACTTTGAAGAAAGTGAAAAGATAAGAAAAAAGAAAAGAAAAAACAAAGTAAAAGTAAAGTCAAAGAAAGTGAAGTCATATATCTGAAAAGGGACTTGTATCTAGGACATGTAAAGAATTAATAAAACCTGATAATAAAAAGAGAAAAGTAAAACAATTAAAAAACTGGCAAAGGATATGTATAGACATTTCTCCAGAGATAATATACAAATGACATATAAATGATCACTAAGGCCATGAAAAGATGCTCAACATCATTAATCATCATTGAAATGCAAATCAAAACCACCATTGAAACCAATTCTTTCCCACTAGGATCACCTAAATCAAAGTCAGATAGTAAGGAGTTCAGACAAAGGTACTGTACAGGGAATACAAATTGGTAGGCCAGCTTAGTGGTTATGTACCAGGCCTGGCAGGTTTAAACCTGGCCTGGACCTGCTAAACAACAATGATAACAATAACAACAACAAAAATAGCTAGGCATTGTGGCTGGTGCCTGTCATCCTAGCTGCTGAGACTAGGAGAGGCTCTGTTTGAATTGAGATGACCTGGAATTTGATATCCATCTGAAAGGAGTATATCAGGGTCTGATACTTTCCTTTATGATAGTCTCCAGTAGGGCTTCCATTCCTTTGGGACCATCTTCTTCCCCTTCGGGAATCCCTATTATTCATATATTTGAATGCTTCATGGAATCTTGTAGTTCTCTAAGTGCCTATTCTTCTTTCTCTCTCTTCTTTTCTGCCTCTTTAACTACCTGGGTTAACTCTAAAACTTTATTGTCTAGCTCTGAGGTTCTTTATTCTCCTTGATCTAACCTATTTTTGATACTTTCTACTGCATCTTTACATTCCACGGTTGTCTCCTTAATTTCCTTAAGGTCCACCATATTCTTTCTATATTCTGCATATCTCTCTTTTGACTTTTGTTTCTGTCTTTCCATTTTCTTGTCCATTTCTTTTATTGTCTTTATCATCCATATTTTAAATTCCTTTTCTGTCAAATCTATTAATTCTTTATAGGTGGAGTCTTCTGCATTAGCTTCCTCATGGTCCCTTAGGGCTCTGTTTTGGTTTTTCATGTTGCCTGAATTTTTCTGTTGGTTTCTCTTCATGTGATCTTTTTCCTTTTTCACCTCCTTGTTCTCCATTTTCCTTCTCACTGCCTCCTTTGTTTCAAACAGAAGTCCTTGCTCTTGATGACAGTATGTTGCAATATGTTGCTGGGACACCAGGTGGCACTGTGGTTTTATTTGGAGACAGAATGCACAGTCAGGAACCTCTTTGGTCCTTATTACAAACTTAGTTGCCATTAGTGAATGTCTGATTGTTTCCTCAGCAGTCAGACCCTGCCAGGTTGGGATCTCAAAGCTCACAAGAATCCTTCAGGGGCAGGTCTCACTGTGTCCCCCAACTCCAGTTCCCTTGGCATGTGAGGATCCCTCAGCTTGTCCCAAGAATGGAGTTCTGATTCTGGCAGGTGGAATTAAGACAGCCATGGTTTAGTCCCCAGCTAAGACCTTCTCATGACCTTCCCACAATGGCAGCCCTCTGGCCAATAAGACCTTCTCAGTATGGCTGCCTCACCAGCCACCAAACCTATGGCAAATACACTCTGACCAGTATTCAAATCTGGTTGCTCAACCTTCCTAATGGCACGTCCCTTTAATACAGTTCCTGTAGGTTGTGAACCACTGCTGTAGACTGAGTCTGCCCACTCTTCCAAGCTTTCCACTTAATTGGCAGCTTTCCCCAACTACTGAAAACTGGAAAGGCTTCCTCTGGTCTCTGACCTCTGTAGGGGCCAGCTGATCCCAGCTAGTTGCAATCACTTGTATAACTCGTCAGATTTCCACCCTCGGGATCATACGCTGTATCCAGCTCACCACTTCCTCACTGTACCCCCTAAGCTATGACTCTGAGTAAGGTCCTGACCCAGGTCTGGCTGGCTTCTCTCTTTTTCCCCACTTGTTTTAGGAGAGCTCAGCTGAACGATCCTTCTGGTCTGCCATCTTGCTCCGCCTCTATTTTTAATTTTTTGAAGAGCCTTCATACTCTTTTCCATAATGACTGCATCCTATATTTTCCAAGAGTTTTATGGTTTTAGCTCTTACATTTAGATTTATGATCCATCTGGAGTTTATTAATTGTGAGTGATGTGAGGAAGAGGTCTAGCTTTATTATTTGCATGTGGGTATCTGGTTGTCTCAGCATCATTTATGCTGAATGTTCTCACCACAACTTCTCCCCATTGAATTGTCTTAGTACCCTTGTTGAAAATCAATTCACCATAGATACCTGGGTTTGTTTTGAAAGTGTAAGTTCTGTTCCTTGACCAATATATATGCCTCACTACTTGTTTGTTTTGTCTATTGGGAAGCTTACAGCCCAATGTGAAATTTGCTGGCAGGTGTCTAGGGAACCTCAAGGGCGCGGGATTGGTAGACTCACATCATCCCCGATTTTCCCATTTCCCTTGTCTAGGTTTCTTTTTTGTTGTTGTGTGTGCTTTATTATCAGCAGCCTCACATTCTTTTTGTAATGAGTTGTGTAATAAATACACACACTATCCTTACACTTCACATGTTTGTTAATTATTTCCATCTGAAGGCTGGCTAATTTATACATTTCACTTCTGTCAGCTTAAAAATATGAATTTTCTGTTAAATAGCTTAAATGTTTCCTCCTGTCAAATTATCACCAGCTGATGTTGTTGCCTTTTTATTTATTTTTAATTAGAACTCAGACAGTTTCTAAGATTAGCACTTTCTTGACTGTTTGACTTCATTTCTGTCATTAGTAACTTATTTTCCTTGCCCTCCTGAATTTAACATGTGTATGTTTTGTACACTGGAAAGTGTCCTGAATATAATTTGATGCTATGTTCAGAGAACTGTAAATGTTTATACCGATTTACTCAATAATCTCATTTCCCAGTATCTAGCCTAAAGAGTGAGAGTGAATGTAGAAAAGCACATATTTACCATGATATTTGCGACACTTAATTTATAATTGTGAAAAATTAAAAATAGCTGATACATCTTAGAGTGGGGAACAGATAAGTTAGCTATATTACAGTTGCTGGATGGGGTGTTACATATCTACTTTGAATTTATAGTGATAAAGACTGTTTAGCAACTTCAAATGAATGTGATATAATGTAGATAAAAGAAGCTCTGTGTAAAATAGGCATATCAAAAAGACTGCAGGGAATTACACAAATAGCATTTTCCCCCCCAGATGGTGAGAAGGTGCCTGATTTGTTTTATTTCTGCTTAAATTTTATCATTCTTTTGTATCTTTGAATTTAAAAATACCTTGAAGTTATTAAAAATGCTAATTTTCATAGGAACACTTTTTTTTCCTCTTTCAGATGCGAATCTGGTTACACTGGACAGCACTGTGAAAAGACGGACTTTAGTATTCTCTACGTAGTGCCAAGTAGGCAAAAGCTCACTCATGTTCTTATTGCAGCAATTATTGGAGCTGTACAGATTGCCATTATAGTAGCAATTGTCATGTGCATAACAAGGTATGTAAGGGTGTAAGAAGTATCAGCTTTAAATTAGAGGGGGTAGCTGTTAAAGTAGGCAGGAATCTTGAAGCACACTCAAAATGATAGATGTTTTAAAATCTACCAATCTATTAGAAAATATCTTGCGATCATTTCAATAAGGTTTCCAGGTGGGTCTATTCTGTCCCTGTCTTTCTTCTTATAAAATGAGGTCAGGAACTCATTCCCAGGTTTACAGTGTATCTGAGCTTCAGGTAGAGGGAGCATGAGAACAGCCGATGAAGTAAAGGTATTTAGGGATCTTAGAACGGGGTATTGTCTTTGAGCAATGTGGTCAGGGATAATAACGGTAGTAATAGAATTTCTAGAATGGTCTACACATGTACAGCAGAACCATGCAGAAATTTTTTAAACCCTGCAGAAATGAAGATGCTTTATGCTGTAAGAATATACTTTATTCATAGGAAACACCTGGGTTACTATGAAAGTTTTGAGACAGGCTATGTTACGGTTCATTATTTCACTTCTAAGAAACACAGTCTGCAGTGCCCTTCCTCATTCACCCTTGAAAGTTTCAGCTTGCTCAGCTTATTAGTGTTGCTGGGAGGGCTTCATTTATTTCCATCCATGTGGATTTAATGTTTCTGGATTTTTGTGTATCTCGGAACTTTTGTAATGGTACACCTATAAGAAGAAAGGAAGACATCAGAGGCTAAAGATAGCTGTTTTCCTTATTATACCATTGTGTTAACCTTACTTGATTTTATGGATTATAGCAATAGGCAATAAGCTTTAAAATTCTCTATCATAAGTAAAACTATGCATCATAAATGAATGAAGGGCACCTGCCATAAAATCCATAAAGTTGTCTTTGTGCTTCCCAGTCTGTCTTTTCTTCCTGTTTACCTTTTCTTCCTACCTCCTTGCAGGTTGGTTGAGAACTCTCATAAACATCATCTTTCCACTTTCCTGCATTACTGTGGACAGAGGGTTGGAGCATATCAAAATACAGATAGATACTGGCCGGCCGTAACGGATTTATGGCCCTTCCATCTAAGGTCTGGGTAGAAGCCAGGCCTTCAGTAGTCTTAGCCATCTGGAGCTAAAATGATACATCTAGAAATGATAAAAAACGTTCTCTGAGTAACAAATATTTTCCATAAAATTCAGGCACTAGAGTCATTGTGCTTTATTTCATAGAACAGATGATCTGCCTCAGGCAAGATTATGGAGTATAAAATTGGGCAGTAGATCAAAGTAGGGATATAATTATATAACAAGTAATGACAACAGAAAGAGATAGGAAAAAAAAACATTTAATAGCAGGGCTTGCTGTGGCCATTTAACACAGGCTCAGAAGTTTAGTAATTTGCCTGTGGTCATCCAACTAGTAAATGGAAGTGCTTGGATTTGGATTCGGTACCATCTGATTCCCCCAAATCATTCATCTGTCCTCTGAACCATCAAGAGGAAGGTCCATGTTGAGTCATTTGGGAGGTAATATTTACTAAGTATGGACCATTGCATGGGAACAGAGTTCAAATTTGATTTTATAGCAATTTAAGGTTTTTGAGCAAGGGAGCAACTTGGTATATGCCATTTTTTCTGTTTATTAATCTGAGAGTCATATGCAAAATTCAATGGAATAGTGAAAATGTGAGGTAGAAGGAGACCATTTAGAACATTATTAGAACAAAGCAGGAATGGGAATATAAACGATTTGGAAGGCAATAAAAGTCAAGTCTGGGAAGATTTTTGAGGGCTGGTGATAGTGCCATTTTTAAGAGGATCAAAGGATGTTAGAGTCACTGGCTTTGAGTTCAACCCCTTCATTTTGAGAAGTGAGGAAATCAAAGCCCTGAGTTGGGAAGTACCTTGCCAAGGTCATAGACCTGGGTAAAGCCCTGGTACGACTCCTGATGAAGCCTTTACCCAACTTTGTGCTGTTCTCAGAACAAAGAAATTAGAAATTACCTGGCAGGTAGTTTCTAAGTTGGTGCCCTCTAGTTGTATACCCTAAGTTCATTTGCTGCCCTCACTAAGTGACACTAGTGATGCCACTTAGACATCATAGAATATTTCTAAGTGCATCACAGTGTCTTCACTGCCTACTGTCCCCACTACTGGAGGGTCATCTTGTTCAGTTTATCACAGACTTCCCCTTGTGGCCTGTCTTCTTACTGTGGTATTTCCTCCCTCAGAATATCTTACTGTCTTGGATTTGGAATATTATGATTATCGATATGTACAGGAACTTATAATCGCTAAATGTTTAAGGAGTATTTGAATAGCTGTGGGACAGCTATTCACATAGACTGTGGTGGCTATTACTTTGGAGGAATCTTCCCCTAAAAAGATATTCCCATTGACCCACTTATCAAGACTGCATGAGTCAGATTTTCTTCTTTTAGTCTTGGAATCTTCTTTTATGTTTTTAGACTCATGGAATAACAGACTGTCAGGGACCTTCAACAGTATCTTAACCAACCCCCCTTACTTTGTAGATTTAAAAAACTGTGGTCCTAGGAAGTTGGAACTTTTCCAAGGTCATGGTGAGTTAGCAATGGTAGAGGGGGTTGCTTGCCTCCCAACAAGTTTCCTCATTTATGAAATGGAGGTGATTCCAGCTTCATCTACCTCAAAGTGTTTTTATGAGTACAATTTGTGAAAACCATATACAAAATGGAAGTATCATCATCAAGGCTTTGCCTGGATTAAAATTGCATTCTTTGGAATTGAATAAAAACCTGGAGCATTAGGGTAGGAATAATGATTGTTGTAACACTTTTGTATTCTGTTAGATTTCTCGCTGATAGAGATTTTAGAGCTTAGTCCAACTCCTGATTTACCATATTTTGCCCTATATAATGGGCACTTTCCCCCAAATTTTTGAGGGAAAAATAAGGATGTGCATTATACATGGGTAGTAGTTTGGCTTGGGAGTAGGGGAGCCTAGCAGGCCTCCTGGGGCCACACATCCTCCCACGGGCCTGCCAGGTGCACAGTGTTCTAGTCAGGGGAGGACCGGGCTGCAGCCATGTGGGGCAAGGGCCGAGCCTGAGACCCAGCAGCATGGAGGGGACCAGGAGCCCCGTCCAGGTCCCAGGACCTGCCTGGCTGCCCACAGGCCAAATGTCCTCAAAAGCTCCTGCTCCATTGGCACGTGCATGACCATCTCGTCTGCTGCCCCTGATAGTAGCAGGGAAGGAAGGGCTCCTGGGAGAGAAAGAAGGGCAGCCTTCACAGAGCGGGCAGCTATGGATGGGTGGTGTGATCTGCATGTTTATCAGGGGAGTGTTAGCCCTCCTCAGATGTGTCTCTCCAAGCCGAGAGCTGGCCACTTTTTCGAGGGGCATTTTCCTGAAAGTTTGGGCCAAAAAAAGTGGGTGCACATTATACGTGGCAAAATATAATATTTTCTGTACAGGAAAAAATTGAGATTGCACAGCTAGTTCTTAGCAGAGCCTAGACTCAGAGTGAGCAGAATTAACCGCAGCCCTTCACTCCACACTGTGTAGCCCAGCACTTTGCACTATCAGCACGAGCTGTGTCTGTAATCTAATGCACAGGCACAGAGCAGCTACAGTGCACTGAGATTTGTACCACCGTGGAAGAAAATGAGAGCAGGGACAAGGAACATCCCTTACCTTCAGCGGGGCAGATCCTTATGGGGTTCTGTGCTTTGCCCCAGTAGGGTGTGAAATTCCTGTGTATTCCTATCAGAGGTTAATAAGCACACTGCTTTCTGATCTCTCCCTTCATCTAAACTATTCTTACCATTTTGGAGGTATCATAATATTCAGGGAATGTACCCAGGCCAAGGTCGTGAGTTTCACATATTATCAGTCACTGTGATGGGGAGTCGCCAGGCCAGAGGAAGGGCAGGGACCCTGTGAGTGGAGCGTGCGTAGCACAGGGACACCAGGAATGAATTCTGTGTGTGTCGTTAGCTATACCATAAGTCTCTGGCTCTGAGCTCCCAGCTCTCAGCTCTGTAGGGAAGGTAGCAGGCTGACACTGTGTTTATCTTCACCTTGGCTTGATCCAGATACCATCTCGTTTTGCCTTTCATGTAATTGCATGCTGTGCAGCTTTATCTGTGAAGTGTATTTTACTTGGGAAACACTTTAAATCTTGTGAACAAAATGATTAAGGTAATATTTTTCTTTCTTTCTTTTTTTAATTCAACAGAAAATGCCCCAAAAACAATAGAGGACGTCGACAGAAGCAAAACCTAGGTCATTTTACTTCAGATACGTCATCCCGGATGGTTTAAACTGATGACTTTTATATGTACACTGACCATGTGATGTACATTTATTATGTCTTTTTTTAAAGAATGGAAATATTTATTTCAGAGGCCTTATTTTTGGACATTTTTAGTGTAGTACTGTTGGCTCGTATTTAGAATATTCAGCTACAACAGTTTTGGACTGTTGAGTAGTTTTTGTTTTATGTTTTTAAATACAGAAATTGATTTCACAAATTTGTACCACATGGTAATTCTAAGACTTGTTCTTTACCCATGGAATGTAATATTTTTGCAAAGATGGACCACTTCACAAATGGTTATAAAGTCATACCCACTTCTTCCACAATGACCACAGCAAATGACCAAGCATGAACTAAAGGTAAAGATGTTTACAGATTACTTTTCTTACAAAAAAAAAAAAAAATCTAGAAGCCACTGTGTTTAAATAGATATTTAAATGTTTTTGAGATTTTAGTAACTGATTTTTTTAGACACTGCCTATCGCATGAACTATAAAGCTGTGTGTGTTAGATGTAAAATATTTATAAAATGTATGGATTGGAATTTGATTATTCCTCTCTTTGACAAAACGTTCTAATAATTTGCAAATGTATCTGGTAGTAATGATGGAACAAATCCCTGAAAAGTAGATTTAGATAGTGTGAAAATAGGCTGTTTAATAAACAGATTGGAACAAAGCCTACTCTTTATCAGTTAAATGACTTTAATACACATTCATTTTTAAAGAAAATATTTGTTTTAACATAAATAAACAAATTATAACAGTGTTTGTGAATAAAATGCTGAAATAATTGTTAATGATTGGTGCTCTTAAAGCAAGCTTAAAAATAATCTAAGACCTCCATCCAAATTTTTCCCGTAGTAATAGCTGTATTAATATATTGTTGGTGTTTAAAGATCTGAAGTGTGAGTAGAATGTATTCAACTGTTTAACATGTAGTTTAGATATCCAAAAGTATGCATGTAGAATTTAAAGTATATGTTAAAAATTAAATATTAATTTTAATATTTGGTTTGGAAAAGCATGTTATAATATAATGTTTTCACTATACAGCCTCTGTTTCGGTGTGTTTATTTACTGTATTCTTTGATACTGATCTGTTAGTACATTTAATATGTAACATTAGTAGAAAATGCAGATTTCGGTTCAAAATTCTCCTCTACTTTTACAAATGCTGCTTGAAATTATCTGAAGTCAAAAGCGTCACCTAACATTTGGAATTTGCATTTTTGGGTTTTTGGCTTACTAGATTTAATATTAGCAACATGGTGGCTTCAGTAAACTTTTAAAAAAGGTTTTCCTCTTCTACCCACATGATCTTATTTGAGTCCCTTAGTCAGTCAGCAAGCATGTTTGGAACAGGTCCCAGTGCTTTGCAAGGGTTCATGTTGCAGAGCAGTCACGTATGGGTGTTTGTAGTTATAAATACTTGACCATTCTCCAGGGGTGGGGTTGCCAACCCTTTAAACAACCCGTAGCCTGTTATCAAGCTGACTTTTTGCTCCAAGTGCCAGCATTGATTGTGGTCGGGACATCTTTCACTGAGGAACAAATAAAATGGAACATAATGGGTCTGCTTCAAATGCTGATAAAATCCACCAGAACCGCCTGTCGAGTGTTACAGAAGATGAAGACCAAGACGCTGCTCTCACCATTGTGACTGTGCTGGACAAAGTCGCCTCCATTGTGGACAGCGTACAGGCCAGCCAGAAGAGAATAGAAGAGAGACACAGGGAAATGGAACATGCCATAAAATCTGTCCAGATTGACCTGTTGAAGCTTTCACAGTCGCACAATAATACAGGCCACATCATTAACAAGTTGTTTGAGAAGACCCAAAAAGTCAGTGCTCACATTAAAGATGTGAAAGCCCGGGTGGAGAGACAGCAAGTTCACGTTAAAAAAGTTGAAGTCAAGCAAGAGGAGATAATGAAGAAAAACAAATTCCGAGTGGTAATATTCCAGGTAAGTTTACATTTATATTCAGCTTGATTATTATAATCTCTTGTTTCTTTTACCTGTCAGCAGGTTGTGTAAGAGGTTTCCAGAGTTACATCTAAATTACCTGTTGTGTACATGAATGTGATGGAGTTCTGTATCAGCAGAGATCTCAGGGTAAAGCCATTTCCACCTAAACTAACATTACTATGTATCACATCGGTACTTTGAGCTTCTCAGCCATTTCGTGTAATATGAACTGTGGCTCATAGCTTAGGCTATTTCTTGCCTTTGAAACTTAATATTGGTAAGACTCTTTCAGCATATTAGCCTTATTAGCGTGGTGTCCTCCCATGGACTTTGAGAATGTTAGAACTGGAAGAGACCTAAGGCGCCTCTATTTTAAAACACCCCTTTGTTATTTAAAAGAAGAAACTGAGAACTAGTAGCTCTACAATATATATATTTTTTCTTATCAAGGAGAACCTACAAACTCCTAAATAATAAAATATAAACTTTTCAGAATGTGATTTGTACATCTAAGTCACAATTTTTACATTTAAGTCATAATAAGAAAAACTTACTGTTTTTTTCTTGATGATCTGTCAATTGTTATTATTTTTCTTACTGTTATAGCAATACAAATACAGGAGTCACATAAATAGCTCCTTATATGTGTATAAAGCCCTTTTACTTAACTGATTTAATATAATAATTTTTCATGTGGCATGTGTGTTCAGCTAAGTTCCCATCTTACTCTGCCCTTGACACTTAACATTTTAGGAAATAGGATTGTATCTATGGTAAATGCCTAATATCTATAATATGCTTTTAAAACAATTACAGATCAAAAGGAAAAGTTGAACACTTCTTGCACTTGAAAAATGGGAAACTGGAGTCCAGGTGCAGTAACTCATGCCTGTAATCCTAGCACTCTGGGAGGCTGAAGTGGGTGGATTGCCTGGGCTCACAGGTTTAAGACCACCCCGAGAAAGAGTGAGACCTCATCTCTAAAAATAGCTGAGCTTTGTGGCAGGTGCCTGTAGTCCCAGCTATTCGGGAGGCTGAGACAAGAGAATTGCTTGAGCCCAAGAGTTTGAGGTTGCTGTGAGCTGTGATGTCAGAGCACTCTACCGAAGGCAACAAGTGAGACTCTGTCTTAAAAATAGAGAAAGAAAGAAAAATGGGAAACTGTCATTATCAGGTAGTTTACAAAAGACAAAGTAGAACAGAATTGCACTTCTGCCTTTTTAAATACGTGGATTTGAAGTTACTAAAACGTACACTGAGAGTTTAAGGATGGGAAAAAATAAGCACTTTCATATTCTGCTGGTAGAAGTATTGATTGGTACAACATTTCTGGAAGACAGTTTTGATAGTATATGAAAAACTTGAAAAATTCACAAACTTTTTGGCCCCATAATTTCATGTCAAAGAATTTGTTCTAAGCATAAAATCAGGAATGTGTGCAGAGATGTTCATTGGTATATATAAAGTGTTGTCACAACTGTATTTTTAAAATTGATGCCTTTGTACATAGGAAAAAACCCTAGAAAGAATAAGAACAAAATGAGGTAGCAACACAGCTGGATTATGTAGGAGATATATGTATGGTATTTGTGAAATACTAGGGATGTGGCCTGTCACTCCCCACAGCATTCTTTACACATTAGGCAATTTTCCATAGCCTTCTGGTGACTGATAAAGTTACTCTGTGATGGTAGAGCGGTATTTTGGATCTATTTTTAAGAGCTGGTAGCTTATTTAGAAAAAGAATGAGGAGGAGAGAGAAGAGTTGCTTATTTCAAAGAGAGTGGGTAGGTAGACTTTGAAGTCCTTTATCATTTCCCTTTCTCTTGAGTCCCTGGAATCCCTTCCCTAGGCTTACAAATTTGAAAAAAACAGTCACCTTATTTCAAAGGCCAGTTCTGGTGTTACTGTATGTAGTGAGGATCTAGATTTGGTATTGGTAGTATCCATTTTTTGATTGACTTTCTAAGAGCACTAGCAGTAGTGGGTATACTGGTATCTCACCCTCCACTTGCATGGGGCATGGCCAGGAGACATACTTGGCATTCAGCACTTCTAAGAACCTTTGTGCAAAGCAGTGGACTAAGTGCCAATCAAGATTTGCCAAGGCTACAGCAAAGAAGTTTCTGAAAAGTTCTAATTGACTGTCCATCGACATAATTTTTTTTTTTGGCCGGGGCTGGGTTTGAACCTACCACCTCCAGCATATGGGGCCGGTGCCCTTCTCCTGTGAGCCATAGGTGCTGCCCTGACATCATTTTTTAAAAAGAATTAAGGTATTTGCTTATTTCCCTGTTCAGTCTCTATAACTTACTGCTAATTATTTCCTTTCTTCGAGCCCTGTAATTATTTAAAGCAACTGAGGGATGCTAGTTTAGATCAGATCTCTTTTCTTATAAGAAATAATGTCAAGAAGATTCTGTGAAATTAAGTTGGTCAGAGTAAGCATCAGTTTGTCAAAGAGTAATTGCTATCTGTTCCAATGGGAAAGTTCGTGTAGCAAAGATAAATGAACTTGGAAATCTGATTCAAAGATTCATTAGATGTTAGAATGCTGTGTATAAGATCCACACGGTTATTCTTGGCAGTTAAAATTAGTTATAATTAATTCTTACAGTTAATACACATATGTTTAAGTGGCTATATTGAGACTGCCACTGCCACTGTTAAATTAACAATGGCTAGTGAGTATTCAGCCACAGTAAAACTGATTTATTTTTTATACAATTATGGATTCTCTTTGAACATCCTTTCACCTTGATGATCTCTCTTATCACACAAGCCAGGAGTGTTACAATATCTTCTGATAATTTTGGTTACTAATCACATACTGTGGTTACCAAGTAAGATATCTGGCTATTCTCTAAATGATAAGCCCTAGATTTTTATATATTTAAAATTTCCCTAGCTATGTTATTTTGATATTCATTCATGTCCATAGTATTTATTCTGTTGCACAAATGTTTTTTTTTTTAAATCTGGACTTGCACATTAAAAGACATAATTGTGTGTGGAAATAAATGATAATTCAACCTTACCATCTTCAGTTATTATTGTAGGCTATTCACTGCTAACCCATAACATCTGTGACTCATCAGAGTTGCAACCAATAGATCCACATAATAAGTAACACTTTTGGGCTCTACCTGTGTTTTCTTTTGTTGTTGTTTGCTTTGTTTTGTTTTGTTTTAAAGCCTGATTTTTATTCATTGTGTAGTCAGAGAAGGGCGGGTGATTTCTTGAGTCATGCTGTATCATTGCTTCACAGTGAGACTGTGAGAGTTTCCTACCAACGGTAATTACTCTTTGGCTCTTTCCTTTTCTAATTATACCTTCTCGGGCCATACCAACCCACACTGTGTTGCTGAAGCTACTCCCTGCAGCAGGTGTCAGGAAAGGAGAGGAATAATTTCGCTGCTTCTGACTGATTCATCAGAGAGTTATGAGACGCCCACCCCTGCCTTTTTTAGCTCCTAGACACTCTAAACCTGTAGCCAAAGAATTTAATTTTAAATAAGTATCCAAAGAAATAAGGTGCCAGGGATACCTTCTTGACTATCGGGCTGATTTTGAAATATGCATAAATATGTTCCTTACATATTTATTATGTTTTTTGATTGTGTAGATTTATTCTGGATCTCACGTAGAAGACACAGTTTCTTTTAGAAATTTTTAACTTAGTTCAGTTAAAAATCTCACGATCTTTCAAATTTTACCTGATTTAGAAATAATCCTAAGTAGTCGGTTGGATTTCTTTAGCGCTGTTGTCTGGGCTAGCTCTCAAAATCTGTAGGTTCTGTCATATTCCCAAAGCCAGTTCTCGTCCTTATTCTTTTGATACATTTGACACAGTTGGTCCCTTCTCTCTTCTTGAAACTTCTTTCCCCTTGCTGTCTGGGGGTGCTGTTCCCTTTTGGATTCCTTCTTGCCTCACTCACTACCTGATATTTCTCCTTTTTTGGTTTTTCTCAGCTCTTCCTTCTTACCTACATGTCCAAAATCCATGATCTATATTAAGAGATCCAAAAATTTCTAAGAATAAATTTTTTTTATAACTGATCTGACAGCAAGACCCTGGTTTAACCTGAACTTATTCAGTGGGAAAACCTGACTTGAAGGAGCATGAGCCTATTTATAGTCTTTAAATCCCCCACCTTAGTGTGAATATTTATATTTTTTGCTAGAGAAATGTTTCTTCGGAGATCTCACTGGGGATGTTATATAATAGTTTTCTAACATCTAAAATATTCTGAATTCTGAAACATACCTTGGCCCCCCAAGTAGCTTTGAATAAAACGGTGTCGGGCCATGTACCCCGTCTCTTTCATCTGGTCTTACGACCTTTGATTCCATCTTTACATCAGTGACATGGTTTTTATGTTGAGCCCAGCCTCTCTCCTGAACTCCAGACTCATCTGCTCAGCTACCTACCGGCATCTCTGCTCTCCTGCCCAGTGGGCCTCTCAGAGACGAGATGTTCAGATTCCGTCTTTCCCTTCCAGTCTCGGTTTCCTGCATCTCCCCATCACCGTTAATGGCAGGTTTGCCCTTCATTTGTTCGGGCCATGCGCGTGAGGATCATCCTTGACATTCTCACACTCCACCCCCGAGTCTAGCAGCAGATCCTGTTGGCTCCTGCCTTCAGAGCAGATCTAGAATCAGACCACTTCTGCCAACACCCATATCCAGCTCTCACCTGCCTCATCTCCGGGCTGACCACCTGTTCTCCCTGTGTCTAGACTCACCCCTGCAGTCTATTTCAACAGAGTCATCCTTTTACAGAATGGGTTAGATCATGGCACCTCTGTCCTCAAAAACTTTTAAAAAACTTCCTATCATCCTCAGAATTAGATATAGACCCTGCCTGATCTGGCCCACCTGCTACCTCTCATACCCCCTCTCTCTGCCACCTCACACCCCCTTGGTCACTCTACTCTGGCCACATGGCCCTCCTTGCTCTTCTCTCTTCTTCTCAGATACATGCACAACTCTCAGGTTCAGCCCAGGTATCACCTTATTGGTGAGGCCTTTCTGACCTCGCCGTTTATCCTCCTTCCCTGCTTTATTTTTTGCCTTAGCATCTGTCACTATCCAGCGTACTATCTATTTACTTGTTTGTCTCCTTTGAAGAGTATAAACTCTTTTATCTTCACAGAAGATTCTCAGGTCTTAGAACATGGACTGTTGGATGGTGGTACTCAGTAACTATTTGTTGAATAAAGCTGTGAGCCTCTTGTTTGGTCCAAGAAGGATTATTATTGAATATACCCCACTACATACAAGGCCCTTTGATAGACACTGGGCACAAAAACATAAATAAAGATGCATTATCATTATCTCTGCTTTCAAGGGGTCTGTCACCTAGTGAAGGCCTAAGATACATATATATATATGATACATATATATGTATCATATATATATATAATATGTATATATATAAATATATATAAATGAGTAGAGTTCTAATTCAGATTAATGTTATAAATAAATGTAGGTATGTGCCCTGTGCCTTGGAAGTATTTCTCAGGAAATACTTGGGTGATGTTCTGGAGGTTAAGGGGTCACAAGCTCAGGCCTGACAAGGACCAGAATCAAGACACTGGCTGGGAATGAGGAGGGAGAAGGGAATAGACAAGTTATTAGGTGGTGTTATCGCGGGGCTTGGTGAACAGTTGTACAAGGGATAAAAGGGAGGGGAAATATATATGGGATGATGACTGGGGCTTCTATCTTCTGTGGCACCTGGATGGATATTTGTGCTGAGAAGTACAGGGAAAGAAGTTAAGTGGAGAGGATGGTGGATGGGTCTTGATTTTTTGACTTTCTGAGCTTGAGATTCCTATGTTACACAAGGCAGAGAATTCTGCCCATCATTTAGATGTGCTAAGAGAAGGGGAAAATGAAGAGAAGATACTTGTGAGTTTGCTTCTGAGTGCATCCAAAGGCACAGAAGTGGGTAACTTTGCTCAGGGTAAGCTTGGGAGATGAAGAAGAGAAAAGGTCCAAAGAGAGAGAGAGAGAGACACCCTGATAAATGCCAACATTTAAGGAGCAAGCAGAAAACAAACCACCCACAAAGGAGATTTACAAGGCATGGCCAGGAGATAAAAGGGCTGATCTCTAATGCAGAGGTAGCACTAACATTCTTTTGTTTTTTTCTCCCTCAGGAGAAGATTCGGTGTCCAACATCCTTGTCTATTAAAGAGAGAAATCTAACTGAGAACGAGGAGGAGGAGGATGAAGATGCCTTCGACCCCCCAATAGATCTCTCTTCCGATGAAGAATATTACGTTGAAGAAAGCAGATCTGCCAGGTTTAGAAAGTCCGGCAGGGAGCGCATTGATAATATCAAAAAGGCATTTTCGAAGGAAAACGTGCAGAAGACACGCCAGAATTTTGACAAGAAAGTGAACAGAATTAGAACTAGAATAGTGACCCCGGAGAGGAGAGAGAGGCTGAGGCAGTCAGGAGAGAGGCTGAAGCAGTCGGGAGAGAGGCTGAGGCAGTCGGGGGAACGACTTAAGAAATCGATTTCCAATGCAGCTCCCTCCAAGGAAGCCTTTAAGATGCGTAGCCTCAGGAAAGCTAAGGACCGAAATGTTGCTGAAGGTCAGGAGGGTGGAAGGGAGATGGGGGTGGACATCATTGCTAGGAGCGGGTCCCTGGGTCCCATTGGTGAGCATTACCCCGATGAGCTCAGCGACCCTGAACATGAGGCTGCTGGGGTGGGGTACCCTCCCCGAGAAGGAGGGCAGACCCCCACCCCTGAGCCTTTGAGAGTCACTTTTAAGCCTCAGGTGAAGGTAGAGGATGATGAATCTCTTTTGTTAGATTTAAAGCAGTCATCCTAAGGAGGAACTAAGTATGTCATAAGTATACATCTCCTCCCTCATGCAGTTAAGTTTGAATAGCGTAGTCATTGACATTTCTGTGCCATATGGGGAAAGAGAAATGGTATGGCTGTTTCATTTCTTACATTTAAAATCTCGAGGATAATATAAATATTATATACATTTCCTTGCAACTTCCTGGGAATTCTTTTTTTTCCCTCCCTGAGCATATGTGTGTGATTCTAGCAGCTTTTTCTGTTACGTCACTCTTTCTCATGGCAGCTGGGGAGTTTTAAGTTTTTTTCTCTTGTCCATCAGAGATGTAGCTTCTCCTAGGTCAGCTGATTAGGTGTTTGGCCGTCTGGAACAAGTAAAAGGCAAATCTGTGGCCATAATTTACAAGTGAACTCAGAATATTGGTCTGGATCAGTGCTGTGGCCAACCTCAAGGGGAATAACGAATGTGTGAATTAGATCATCGAGATGTTCAAGTCAGCAGATGTGTTAGTAAGTTAGCTGTCAGACCCCTTTGGGATGCTTTTGCATAAACCTGAAGTTCTGGACCTGAGCATTTAGCTCTGGCTTCACTTACAGTGAGACACTGGGTAAGTCATTTGCTCTTTCTCATCGGTAAAAATGGAGAGACTTGTCCTGCCCATCCCAGAGGACTGTTGGGAAGATCAGGGGAAACATTTTACATTCTGGGGGAGCAAGAAGCACATCCAGAGAAAACAAGGCTCAGTGGTGCCTCAACACTTATGACACTATCTGAAGAATCTCTGAGCACTATTCACTGAGGACCCAGGTTGGACAGAGACTAAAGTTTCTCTTCAGAGCATTTTCACAGAATCAGCAGTGAAAAACAAATGATTTGGTGATCACTTTCTCATCGAGGATTAAAACCAAATCTTGGGTTTTAATTGGCTCTTAAGATATTCCCTGGCAAATCTTTTCTAATTTCTTTTTGATTTAGATCCCTGGTGACCCATAGCCATTTTTGAACGTCACAAGGGGAAAACTGTGTCTGTGTCGTCATGTGGCCTTTCTAAAGCCAGCCTTGGTGTAGTGCATTTGGACACGACCTCAAATGTTTCTTTCTTCCATAGTGAACCCTTCAGGGTGTAACTGTCCAAAACAGCATTCATAGGAGTTCATCCCAGCTGCTTTGGGAGGAAGACAAATTTCCTGTTATCAGTCAGCTTTACATCTGTCCAGTCAGGAAGTGGACGTTGCTAAAGAAAGGGAGACATGATCATACTGGTTTGCCAGTGGTAGCGTGTTTAAATCTTCTAGTTTCGGAATAGGGAAGAGATGATGGAATTGTTGAATTTGAACAGTGTGGACAACAATCAGCTGTCCCACTTTTCCCCCATTTTCAGATCAGTTTCAGATAATCATGTAGTAGTTAAAAATAATAAGTGTACACATATGCACGCAGGCCCGCACAAATCAGCTTCCAAATGTCTGCCTGAGTTACCCAGATGTGAGTTTGGGAGTTTAATTCAGCATCATTTCCTCTTCACCCTGCACGAACACACAAAATTGCAAATTATTCCTCTTGTTATTTTATATTGAAAATTAGGATGTGTACAACGTTGAATAACACTTTAAAAAGAACTTTTTTTAGTAAGAGCTTGGATGCCAAAATCACATAGATTTGAGTATAAAAAGACATTATTACAAAATTTGATGTCAGTGTCCTATTTGTAAATATTTTTACTAATAATGAATGCAAACCATGACTATAAAGAAGTTACAAACGTTTTCTTTTTTCTAGCCTTATGTAGAATAAAATATTAATCGGGCTAAAGTCTTTTTCTGAAACATTACTGTCAAAGAGTTTTGTAAAGTCAGTTTGTTACTGACCCTTTTCAGACTTGACATTTTATGGAAACTTTCCTATAAAAATATATTTGAATTTTGATGAGCAAGAAGTAGTAACCTGGTCAGTTTTTTTTAACCTGGTTGACTTTGTGCAACCCCAGAGACACTAAAATAATTTCAGGTCCCTGGAGGTTCACGTGCTGCTTTCTTGGTACTGGTGAGACTTTCCCTCCATGTTGCTTCTGTTTCTTGGCAGTTCTTCCATATTTAGGATATTCCTAAGTGTTACATTCATAATTTCTAATCTTTTCATCCTATTTTCTTTTTTATTTTCCCTTTCTCCCTCTCCCATTCTTCCCCTCCATGCCCGCTAGTATGCTAGCTAGTTTTTCTACTTTTAGTAGAGACGGGGTCTCGCTCTTGCTTAGGTTGGTCTTGAACTCCTGAACTCAAGCAATCCACCCGCCTTGGCCTCCCAGAGTGTTAGGATTACAGACATGAGCCACTGTGCCCGGCCCTGTTTTCTTGATGTAAACTCAATGGATTGCAAATATATGGGTTCACACATCCTATTTAGTAAAGGGTATTGTAATCAATTTCCTTCTTTTTAAAGTTTTAGACAACACAGAACAGATTATTTTACTCCTCTGTGTTTTAGAAATTTTGCCTATCAGGTTTTAGACAATTTATTCAAATGAAACCATTAGCAGGATGTATCCCCTTCTGCTGTGACACAGGACAGACAATGCAACATCTACAGACCCACCCTCAGGATCTTCTACAGAATAGACAGAGAAGTGCAAGTCTGTCTCCTGCATGTGGTGCTTTCCTCTGCGAGTGGGTGATGCCCGATTCTGGCTTATGGGTTAGAGATGGGCAAAATGAAACAACAATAAAGGGTGTGGAAAATTCAGCTTGTTCTCTGTGTTCTTGGGGTGTGTGTTTGAATTCCCTGAGGAACCTTTCATAAATTAAATACAAACCAAAATAAAAGTATAAACCATCTGATTTCATTCTTCACCTGCTATGCATGTTAAGGGGTTTGTGTGATTCTGTTAGCTAAAATTCATGGGTCATGTTGTATAAAATATTCTGCAGAACCATTCATAGTTAACTGTGCAGTTCCATTATCTGAAACTACTAACCCTTATTTTCTTTGGAGACATACTTTCTATGTCTTCTTTTATTGAACCTTGCTAAGAAAATTATGGATCATTTCCCAAATAAGGGAAATGACCATCATGGTCTCATCCTCAATTTTGTTTAAATTTGGGGCATGCTAGTCCCTGGTCTGGAGTGAATGAAAAATGAAAAAGCCTCACTGCTAAATTTTGCGTGTCATTCTTGTGACTACTGTTGAGTTATGTCATATCTGAGAATTTATAGTTGTCCTTCTCGAGTCAGAATCCATCAGCGTATTTCATAAATAGTGGATAGGAGAGTTAGGATAAACCACTTCACTGTGACTCTCTTGGGACATCCAGGGATTCTAAGGGGATAGAATGCAGTGAGGGAATATTCCTGTGCTTTGAATTTACTTTGGATATCTTCCTAAAATCACCTGTGTTTGTCAAAGGGCCTTCCCCAGACTGCTCTGGCACTCGATGCCTCTGCTCATGCTGCATGTCTGCTTGGAGTTCCACTGTTCTCTTTCCTTCTGGGAGATGACTCTCAAGTTCGGTGATAATGGCAGTTTCCTGGTTTTAGCTTGCCCTGGTTACCTTGTCCTCTAGGAAGAGCAAGATTAGTGACTCCACATACTCAGTACATAGGACTTCTGCACCTACCAGATCCTGTGTGAGGCACTGAGGATTCAAAGATGAACAGAAGTTCTCTCCCCAAGCTCCTTCCTGTTCCTTACCCTGATCTCACAGTGTTCTGGGAGATGGTCAAACAAAAAGTAATAATAATTAAAAAAAAAAACCCAGCAGTGCAACTAGTGCTGTGTATAAGGTGATGGAACTGTAGAGAGGGAAGATGTTTACATAGCATTTGATCATGTGTCTGTCCTAGCACGTGGCTGAATGGTAGTTTATTTGTGGAACAGTCTTCTAGACTAGACCGAGCTTCTCTAGAGTAGGAACTGTGTTTTAGTCATCTTTGGGTCACTGGCACTTGGAGAGCCTCCCCTGTTTGAATCCTGAATCCAGAAATGAAAGATATGGACCCCTGTACCTAAGGGAATTTTTTCCCAGGTGGAGAAGATCAATACATCGTGTTCAGATTTAAGAGATGGTGCTAGGGGAGCATAGAGGAGGGCTGTTAGGGAAATGTAGAGGAAGTGTTGCCTAAGTTGGCATTTGAGAGGCCAGTCAAAAGTCAACTAAATAACATAGAAAGAATCAAGGCAATATGCCTAAGGTGACCAGATTTTAACATTGGTAAAGCGGGACACCATTGATTGGGGGGAGGGGTTCTTAATTAAAAATTTGGTCTATATGGAGCAACAAAAATTTTCATAGAACGCAAAAATAGTATTGTAATATATTTTTTAAAATTTCAACATAAGTACAATTTACAAATATAATACATTAAAAAATTACGTATAGTATTATTTTATTCTTTGGCATATTTCTCATTTTGAGTGAATTTTTTTTAGTAGATTGCTGTCGTTTAAAAGGTCATGAAATTTTTCACAAGAATTTGTTAAATTATATTTCACACATAAAATGGCTTTCAACGTTTCAACACTTAATTGTGATTTTTCTGATGTCCACTTTATTTACTGTAGGAAAAACGCATTCAGTCACAGCATTAGTTCCTGTTAAGGACAGCGTGTATCCCACAATTTTTAGGGCATTATTGTATGGAACATGGTTTGTTTCAAAATGATGAAATATTTCTAACCATTTGTTCTCTATTGTAATTTTTGCTGATTCCCAAGATTTAACCTTTTCCTTATTAATATATATTTTTAATAATAATACCTCATAAGTTATAAGTGTCACTTTCAAGGCCAGTGCTAGGCTTTTTGCTGCCACTATAAAATATAAATAATATGAGTACTGTCTGCTAAATTCATTAAATAGATAAATAACTTATCTAAATTATCTGAATAGCTGATTTGTTGACATCACTTGTTTAACTAGCACTAGCACACCGTACGTATCGTCTGAGAGACAGTTACAAAATGTTTTCATGGTTGCCAATGCCAAAAAATGCCACTGTTCATTAAGTCCAAACAATGGTGGTCTGTAACAACTGATCAACAATGTGAACTTTGATAAGCAGTTCTCGATAATCAGTTCTCAACAATTATTTGTTATTATTAAAGTTTAACGTCATAAAATTAACAAAAATAATTTAAAACTCATATCCTGGCGAAGTAGCCACGTG